>VZRZ01005377.1:773752-862499 GCA_013398175.1 Climacteris rufus
AATGAAATATCCCACTGGAGAGCAATGGACTCCTTGGTTGTGAAGAGACCACATTCAGCTTTTCCAATAAGGTCCTAGACCCCAAAAAACAGATGCCACCAGTGCTGTGGATGTCTGTTTTCCCAGAAAGCTGTAATTTCTTGTGTTTTCATTTGTAATACAACTTTAATCTTTTTGGGGTGTATAAACTTTGTCATATTGCTGCATCCTCCTTCCATCCACTCAAAATGCTGCTGGTAGAATCAGATTAATGACTCGGCAGTCTGATTGCACTCTTTTCTTTGCATTCTTTTACGAATTATTTCCCCGTTACTGTATCAAAAATAAACTTCTTAACTTTGTTTGTAAAATCCCTCTGTGTCTATCTCCATCCTATTAAATCTTCTATATGCAGTGTTTTGGTTCCATCTTCCTCCATGTCCATCACAAAAGACACACAGAAGTAGGAAGGAATAGGAGGGATGCACAATTGGCACACCATGACATTTCTTGCAGTGGAAATACTGGCAGTTAGGGTACCCCCAGTAGCATTCATCACTAGGAAGCCGAGAATTTGCTCTGGAACTGCAGAATCAAGACCAGAAAAAGGCTCTGCATCTTCCACAATAAAATGCAGCACATGCAAACACAGAAAGAAGAGAGGAAAAAAGGTATACAATGAATGCAGAGAGGGAGAGGAAAAAACAACTTCAAAACCAGTACTGTTTTAAAAGGAACAAACAAACAATCATTTACATACTTTAAAAAAAAATCAAAACCTCTTCCTCCCTTATTCCATTATTAAAAATAATACAAGCATTGAAAGGACAGCTGATGCCTTTTGACTCTTCTATAACATCCTTTTTCAACTCTGTTTTTTCCCCATGGAGATAATAAAAAGCTCTGAAATAAACAAAGCTCAAGCAGACCTCCTAAAACTTTCAGTGACTCCTAACAAACTCATCAGTTGGAGTATATGTAATTATTTGATCACCTTCTGGTTTTATATCACCTTCTGGTTTTATATTTCATCCATGGATAATTTTGTCTTTCCCTTGATGTCCTGGGAATTGTCTGATAGGTGACCCTCCCTGGATTTTATGCTTACTCTGTGAGATGCTTATTTACAGCTATGTAACGAGGTGCAATATCTGTTGGTCTAATTCTGCACCCCCGAATGTCTCCTGCCTCCCAAGAGATCCCTATTCCTTCTCTATTTACACGAAATCCAGAGATTAATTTCCTTGCCAGAATTTCTCTGAATTTTGCATGATAAAAGCATTGTGGATGTGGAGGAATAAGGCATTTCTGGAATGCTGGCCTATTTTTAACTCTGTATATTTCAGTGGTCAAAGTTATGCAAGCATTTTCTAAAATAGTGCCACATGTCCTCATACTGGAACACAAATACCTTATGGTTTTATCATCAAATGCGGAAACAGCCCTGAACATCACAGGGAGACAGCTCAATGGGTGGTCTGAAACCGCTATCTTCCCTTCTTGGAGCAGAAAGGAAATTCAAGTATCTAGTCCTTGCAGAAGAGACTAATGTGTGGCTAGATCAGATAATTATGGGGCCGTTTACACCAATAAGGTCATTAAACCTTGCTTTTCATAGGTTCACATGCTTAACAATCAGCAATATGAGGTTTGAAGAAGTGGGTGGCCAATTAATCTCTTATTCATCTTTTCACAATGAGTTTAATGATATGCTATGGTTACTGTAAAGCATTAGGATCTTTAAACTCATACTACAGGATGAAAAGGCAACTTTTACCTCCGCAATGGATAGACTTTCCTTCATTTAGAATGATATTAAATTATACATTACAAAAGCTATGCCTGCAAAGAACAGCAGAACCCTTTTTTTCCTTGAAATGTATGAAATCTTTTGCTTGGCAATTGCTTTTTTAAATGCAGTCACGTAGCATGGTGCAGTATTCAACACTTTACACATCTCTGCACATAAAGATTACAAGTCCATTCATTCTTCAGCTTGGATTTTTCAATGTAAAGTTCACAGATGAACTTCTTCAAAATGTTAAAACTCTTATTTTAGAATAAATAATTTTATGGGAATTGCTAAGAGCTTGTTCTTTCAGATTTCTCCATTTAAATCTTTGGACTTAATGTAACCTTTTGGCAGGAGCCAGTGAAAGCACAGGTCCACCAACAAGGAATATAATGTAACTAAAAATTTCCCTAATATCTTGTAGACCAGGTCTGTTTTCAGATCATACTTAAATCCATACACTTGATATTTAAGATACTTGCTGTGGATTTAGAACTAGCAAACCAAGTGGAATGTGGTCTGGAGTGCATCCTGAAGTCAGATGGACAATGGCCATATTATGGATATATTAAGTGTTCTTTAATGTAGTTCATAGGTTTCTCTCTTATAATCAAATCACTGAAGTATTCAAATATGAAAAAATGTAAGTTTTGGTTAAACTCTGAACTCCCCAGTCTTTTCTTCTTTTTTTTTTTTTTTTTTGCTTTGAATGAATAACATCTAAAGTCTGAAAAATTATAGCATTAAACAAATCATACTCACCTTTGTACAGCAATGCTGTTGAAGTTGTAGTACAATCAAAAAACTGAAAAGACATAATCAGCTTTCCTTCTCCTTTCCTTAGTAGTGGTCTGACTAACACAACACCCTTGGTGAGGTGCTGCAAAGGCTGCAGGGGAACATAGCAAAATTCCTTTTAAAAAGTTCTAACTTACCTTTGCCTTCTTAAAATCTCAAAACCATTCCTATTAATGGAGCCGTTTGTAGACTGTCTATCCTTTCCTACCAAAGCTTGCATTTTTGGTCTGAGTTTCTTGACAGTGACCCTTTTCAAATGCTCAAATAAAACATGTAACTTTATTTGCAGTTCCTGAGGCAACCACTGTAAATGGCAGCAACACAGAGAATTGCTGTAAGTTTACTGTTATGTCACTATGGTGTCCATATATAAAAGCAAACTACTGTTTTCTCTGGAGCTGTAATAAATACATTTTAAGGAACCCAGTTGCTAAGGGCACTGATTGCGTTCAAGAAAGAACTCAAAAACATGTTTTCCTGGTGACAGGGAAGGGGCCCCAGCAGCACCAAGTGTGCCAGCCTGGCATCCCACAGCCCACCCCGTGACCACTGCTCCTGCACCAGTCAGAAGAAAGAGGCAAAAGGGCTGGCCCCATTCCTCGGGCCAGCACCTCAAATCAAGAAGTAAAAGGCAGGGTCTGTGGTGTGAGAGCAGAAAAGCCATGGATGGTCCCCCTCATGCAGTGTCACAGCTCCCAGTCGGTTATTGACTCCAATGGCTTCTACCCTCCCTATTCAGTGTGTAGCTGAGCAATGGAACCTCAGAGTTTTTCGGGCTATTCCATCTTGTCACATGTATGCTTGAATGTGTGCGCTCTCAAGAAAGCTGTCAGGATCAGGAAGAAAATCTGGGGGTACTACTTAAAAAATTGGTACTGCAAGAACTCCTACCTTGCTAGCTCTTCTCTAGGTGCTTTTAACACGATTTTCTCACAAAGATACTTTAAAACAGGAAACTAACAAAATACTGTATTTGATTTCAATACTTAGGCCATTTTTAGATGTGTAAATGGAGTGGCAAAAAGCTCTATGTAGGAAAGTAAGGAATCCCTAATGGTACCAGGTATTCAGTATCTGACTCCACACAATACATCCCACTCTCCTTTGTGACATTTGGTCTTCAGAGATGAACTGAAGTGCAGAGCCAGTACCGTCTCTTTAGCAATTCTTGATGATACTGCAGCTTGGCATTAGTTTGAAGAACCTGCAGGTTGCTTTTGCATTTGTTATATTTCCTTCACAACAGTCTTCCAGTGCAGCAGTTTGTATGAGAGACCTCCTCGTTCACCAAGAAAGCAGGAAATTTCTGTTTGCCTCTTAATGATAAAGAAGAGCACAATGCACAGCACCCTGGTCATACAAAACATTTTAGCAACCTTAGCAGCCTTTCCAAGAACATTGCACCAGCTGTTTCTGGTCTATTTGGAAAACACAAGACTGTATTCATGCTTTCACATCATCTTAATTTTCTTTCAAAACCCAGCAGGAGGAAGAACATACAGACACCTCACTGCTGTCACCATGGTTATGCTTCTGACTCACCTGTCAGAAAGGACATAACTCTGCTGTGTTTGCTCAGCCAGCTCTCCAGCCTCAGAGGAGGATTTTCTGAGTGCTCTGTGGATTCTGCCAGCTGCAGGAAGGCCATGTGAACTTAGCAAGGTTGTTTCCATCTGGATTGATCCAAAGTGCTGTGCAAAGTTTGAGTGAGGCTAAAACTTGTTCACCAACAATTGAAGCACCAAGGACAGAAAAAAGTGAGTATTTCTCACCCATGAAGGCCACAAAAGAGAACAGGTTAAATTATGTTTAAGCAAGAAAACAGCAAAATCACAGAATAAGCTGAATTGAAAGGGATCCTGAAGGATCATTAAGTCCAACTCCTGGCCCTGCACAGGACCATCCCCAAGAATCACACCATGTGCCCCAGAGTATTGTCCAAACAGTTCTTGGACTTTGTCAGACCTGGTGCTGTGACCACTTCCCTGGGAAGCCTGTTCCAGTGCTCAGCCATCCTCTTGGGTGAAGAACCTTTTCTTGATATCCAACCTAAACCTCCCCTGACGCAGCTTCAGGCCATTCCCCTGGGTCCTGCCACTGCTCACCACAGAGACCACCAAGAGTTCAGTGTCTGTCCCTCCTCTTCCCCTCACAAGTAAGTTTTGGACTGTAATGAGATCTCCCTTCAGTCTCCTCTTCTCCAGGCTGAACAGACCAAGTAACCTCATCCACTCCTCATACAGCTTCCCCTCAAGGCCCTTCACCATCTTTGCATCCTTTCTTTGTATGCTCTCTAATGGTTAAACCTTTGCTGTGAAAATTGCACAAGCCCATTCTTACAGTTGAGCACTGATGTAACTTGCAGTGGCTGTGATGACTGTAATTAACGGATGCAAAATGGGAGCATAATCCACATTCAGCACTTAATGCCTGCAGTGGTGCTATGGTGAAATCCAGGCCATAGCTCACAGCCCCACTGCTGGTTTAACAGTGTAAGCAATCAGTGGATGCAAGACAGAATTTCAAGAGCAATCAGTGATCTAAAACATTGTGACTTCTGAGCAACTTGTGGAATTGTTTTGGGACTGGGAGAGGGTGTGAGGGTGAATGAGGTTGTTAAAAGTCCAAACAAAAGATTCCTATGACTTTTCCATGTTTCCTTTCAAGATCTGAAGATAGTGATAAAGAGACTCTTAGCTAAACTAACCCCAGGAAGTTTTATCTTAGCTTCTTCCTCTCCAGCTTCACATTTTCTTAGGAAAAAAAGAAGAAATGTTGGAAAAGTAACTGGTTTTCCTTTTTATATTAAAAATGGAATATTATGGGGAAATAAATTTTCCAAGTGAGCAAAATTTCAAGTAGTACTTTTCTATCATGCCCTTTTTGATTGTAAGAATACCCCACTTGTTGCAGTGGGATGCTAAGAGCAAGTTCGTGAAAATACAAGTATGAAGAAAGGATGATACTTAGATGCTTAAGGGATCAATATGACAATCAATTACTTCAGTACATGTAGTTACATTCAGGGTAAGGGAATCCAAAAGAGATAGAAACACTTTTCTGTGGCATGCACAATTTTTATGACAAATAGCCTCAGAAAAACTGAGAGGATGTTAAAGGTAATTTTTTAAAATAATACATTAGTTTGGTAAGTTATTTATTCAGAGTGCACAATGGTCTTGGTACAACAAAATACACAGTAGGAACCCACTGGTTGATTATCAGGAAATTATACATGTTATTTTGTGAAGTCTTTTAGTGTTTCTTACTACATCCAGATTCAACAAGTGTAGCAAAATTAAACCTTATGTTATACAGACAGCGTGTTAAAATACAGCATATTAAATAACCATCCATGGCAAAAATATAGACACATTCATGTTTTAATTACAGTTCTTGCTGTTGCATTTTTTTATTCTGCCAATCGAGAGGTAAAGCAAATACAGTTTTTGCTTTGTGAGCCATTTGATAAGCCATGTCTCATGTCTGAAGGAGTTTGCTCAGAGACACAAGATTCCAGCTGAGCTACCCCAAACTTGGTGGTCTTACTAGCAAGCAACCCAAGGGGCATCACAAGGAAAGAGCAAATTCATGGTGCAGAAAAGTGTGGCAGTGTATGCGGCAAAAGCCACAGCCCCACAGGCTCAATACTGGTGGATTTAGCCTGAGGTTGCCACTGTCTGAGTCACACTCCCTGGTCAAGGTGAGCTTTCTGGCTCACCCCCAGCATCCCTCACAACTTCATTACCGTGTTTCAGTTAATTGGTTAATTAACATTAACTTAATGTTCTCTGTAAGGTTAAGTTCTAGAAACTTCATTGCTGTTCAGTTCTCGATTGGTTCCATTTAAATCCTTGTATCCCAATTGGTTACTCTCCCCTGCTTGTATCCTGATAAATCCCCTGCTGTCCCCCTGCCTATTGTCTCTGGTCCCTGAAGCCTTCAGCTGTTCCAGACCCTCACACCACCTCTCCCAAACCCCGAACCCTCTCCTGCCTTTCCTGCTGCTTCTCCCTGGGAAATAAAAGATCTGGAAATCACAGCAGGGCCCTTCTCTCTGGCCTTTATCCCCGCCTGCGCCCACAACATCAGCCCGGGGCTTGCTCTCACCCAGAGGAGCCAGCACTAACAGAGCTGCCGGAGGACGCCCTGCATTTGGGGAAACTGCAAGCAGCAGCCCCCAAGAAACCAGGGTCACTCCCAGACTAACGCTGAGTGGCCTCGAGCAGGCACCCGGTGCCAGCGTAAGAAAAGGGCATAAAGAATGAGATTATTCTATCTGGAAGAATTCAGAGCAGAATACTCAAGTGGGACACAAAAGATATAGATGGGTGTAAGATGACAAACACAACCTCCTGCAGATAGAATGTCGGAACATTGTGGTGTAATATTAAGCCAATGAAAGAAGTTCATGTGAGAAGGGTAATTCTATTAAAAGAGCAAGATAAAATGCAAAGTTGAAACATTTAAAGTGAGGTACTGGTAATTCAGAAATTTATCAGTTCACATTTTCTGAGATATAACCAGATTCTGTGTTGCGGAAAGAAAAAAGCTTCTGCTAAAATAAGAGAGGAAACCATGTCTTATTTAGCACAGATTTACAGAAGGCCCATTATGGATATTTATCAGAGATGGGTATAGTTACAAGAGTCAAAGAGCCTCCCCGTAGCCAGAAAATAATCATTTTAATATGGTCTTTTTCAGGGTATAACTGTAACATCTCCAGTCACCTTATTGAATTTCTGTGAATTGGAAAGGGATTTGCAGTTTTTTTTTTAAGACTCGATCCCTGACACATATTTTTCAGTGACTTTACACGGGCTTAATATCTTGAGCTATATTTTTTTTTCACACAATGCAGTCTTAATCTCTCAACAAAGTAAAACATTAACATTTAGCTATAGCAAGTTAATTACTGCAAAACTGATGTAAGTGATCTTTTTCTAACAATTGCAGTGGTATTGAAATTTTGGTAATTGCAGATATCCAAAAATAAAATGCCTTAAATTTAAGACCAGATTTATTCTAGACAACCCAAAATTAGGCACACCCCAAAACATATTTAGCACATATATGCTAAATCACCTGATCTGGAAAGCAATTTTAGTATTTGGTGTGCACTATGAAGTTGCTTGTATTCACAACACCATTCGTAACATTTGAAACCTTCTTATGTTTTTTGTATACTTCTAACTTCAGAATATTTTGTATATTTGAATCAAATTTCATAATGTTTCACAGAGGCATTAGGTCACTGAGGCATCAACTATTCATGTCCTTTTCAGGAGGTATTTTTCTGTTAAGAAAGTGTTGAGTTGTTGACCTACCCAAATGCTGGTTAGTTCTCAGTAAAATACCAGCTAGTTGCCATTTTATCTGACCAGGCCTCAGAATTTGCCAGGTTTTTCATATGTTTAACAACCTTCACCCCTTGCAGGAACTGAGGAGACTGACCAGAAAGACTAATATTTGCATTAAAATTGTAAGTGAAATTTTTAACATGTTCTTGCAAGTTGCTAAGTGTTCTTTTTAAGTGGAAAAACCACCATCAAAAATTACGGGCAATAATCAGTTCCCCTGAGAGTTGCTTGTTTAACTTCAGTTTACTTTGAACAGGTGTTCCCAAAAGCAGGAGAGACTTTATTCACTTTTTTGATTTATTATTCCCAGACTTAATACTCTGGATTTCTTCAGACTAAATTGTGTTGTGCACTGACTGACCTGGTGCACAGAAAGGCTTTGCTTTCTCTAGACCTGCTGCAATTGTTCCTCAATCTTTGATCTCAACTTTTGATCAAAAGGTGGCTACCAAACATTTATTTTTTATTATTAAAAACTGTTGAAATAATTATTTGGACTGCTATCCTTGAAGTGTTATGAATAAAAATTTGAGCAAGATCAATAGTCGCCAAATTCAACACAGAAGATAAAGGAGAAAAGATCACCATGCTCAAATCACTTCTGGCTGAAAAGTCCAAGTTTCCTAAAGAAAATTACCACAGGATAAACACTGTGGCTGCATTTAAACATCGGCACAAAACTGCACCTGCAAAAAGGAGAGAACGAGGCTGCAAACCAGGTAATGTTACTTCGTCTGGCATTCAGCTTGCTGACACCACAAGCTGCATTGCTGTTCCTGGAGGAGTCTACTATAAAGCTGGTCCAAAACATTTTACTTACACTGACATGCTTACCCCCAAACTCTTGGAATTACTTGATGTCCACATCTTAAGGCAACAATGAGGAATGAAGGGAATGAGACCTTTCCCAAAAGAGGGCCTGAAATGAATATAGCAGCAGATAAAAGGTTCTCTTGCAAAGGTCTTGACCTCCGTAAAATGCAGTGATAAATAGCTGACAGCTCCAGCATCATCTATATGTAACAGATAAAGTTAGAAGGTGACTTCTTGTGATCCTGGTACACTCTGCTTAAGCTGCTGGATTTCCCAAGTGTGGGTGTTCCTGATTCTCTTGTTTATACAAATAATATTTAGGAAAGCTGTGTCTTCCCAAGGGTCCCATTTCAGTAACAGGGGTCAATGGTGATTGAAGTAAATGGGATTTCAAAATATGCCTTAAGATAAACACATGCTTTGGTACATTGCTCAATCAGAGCCCAAATGAATGGTGCCGTTCAACACTTCTAATCAATAAGCTCTCATGTTTTTGACACATACAATATCTGATTATGCTCTTTATCTGCTTTCTGCCTTAGGAGTTTGTAGAACTCCTATTTGTCCTTTTGTTTTTAGGAGTACGTTTTTAGTTGAAAGCCTGATCTGCTGAGCTGAGAAAATATTCTGAGATAGTTAATAGCCAAAATTGAATATCCACTCTATTTTATTTACAGCTCACATTTGGCCTTTCAAAGCCCTAATTTCCAGAATGTCTCGCGTTTTCTGCTCCATGAATTCTTAATGAGTTCCAGTTGAAAGTGCTACAGATCCACATTTGGATCATAAAATCCCCCTGAAAAGTGCTGTATGGCTTCCCCTGCTCCACCCTGCTGCCCTGGCCTCCCCCTCTCTTGCTAAATGCTGGCAATTTCACCAGCAGTTGGGCCAACCCACTATGCTTAAAAATCCTTTTAATCCTCTTTATAGCACCAGAAACATTTGCGATTGATCTGTGGAGGCTTTGTACGGTGCAGAACACCTGCAGCTTGGAGCACTGTGGCAGCAAGCGCTCTGTGTGAGCCTGACGTGCTCTGGCACGAGCAGCGCTGCACAGCTCCATGGCCACAGCGAGGCAGGGCCTCCATCTTCACACCCCCACCTTCACCCCTAACTCCACTGTATGGAAAGGCCTACAAGCCCAATAACTCACTGTATTTTTGTCAGCAAAATTCGCTCACCGCACTGAGTGGAAGCCGAAGGCACGGATGCCCCTCCTGCACTGCCTGGTCTGCTGCTCTGTGCAGCACAGAACGGTCCTTACTTCTGCTCTGCCCTGGAGATGTGAGAGTTTGGCTAACCTGAAACACAGGGTTAGATCCAGGCTTCCATCTACGCTTGCAAAAACATCCTCTCTAACAACCTGAAGCATCTGTGATTTTAGACATTACTCTAAAAATACATGTTTGTAAGCATGCAGATGGCATTAATTTGGGGAGAAGTAAAGTTTCCAGAAACTTTTGAAGCCTTTTAAGAAATGTCATTACAAGAGATGTCATCTATTTCCTTATGGTTCTCTGCTGTCTTTGAGATTTTCAGCATTTTATCTCTACTTGTGTCTTTTCCTTTGGAAGGAATCTTGTCTACCAAAATGTGAATTTATTAAAGCATTAGCTCAGAAACTGCTCTGAGAAGGAGATAAGGAGAGAGAGCCAAGGCATGAAGGAAAGTAACTTGTGCTGAAAGATGTAAACCCACAATTACATGAGGAAATCCACTCTGGTATCTTACAGCCAATGAAGGTAATTTAGTGCAGAGGACAGGCAAGGAAGCCACATCAGCATTTGTGAAGACTAACAGCTCACACAGAAGGGAGGCTGGAGAGCAGGTGCTGCACATCGGTCACTCTGGATTTCTGCATTTGTGCTGACTGTGTCAATGAGCACAACCAACAGGGTCCTCTGACACATACTTCTCCAAATCAGTAGAAAAGGCTTTTTAAAAAAAAAATAAAATTTTACTTCCTGGCAATACTATGGAGTCCACGGAATCATGAGCGTACGTAAAATATTTTGAGATTCTCTGAGGACATGGACCACAGAAGTGCAAAATGCAGCCATGATAAAGGCTACAAGCACTCTGTTGGATCCTGAGACAGCAGAAACTTGTGGGGCTCCAGCTACATAGAGGAAGGGGAAAAAAGGGTTGCCTTGTTTTATGTACTGCTGACAAGCATGATACTGGTTATCCTGGGGAGAGCAAATGTACATCACATAGGGAGGCAATAAAGAATTTCACTGGTTGTCAGTGTTCCCTCTACATTCCCTCCTCAGCTGGTGGGAGTCAAACGTTCCCAAACTGATAACAGCTCAACTTGAAACTTAATTTTCATTACAAACTGAGGAGCTTAAAAAACGATCTTTTTAGTGAGAAAAAGCTATAAAATGCCAACTGTATTTGACCTCTTGAATTCCCTGTTCACCAACACATTATTAATAATATATAATAATTTAATTCATAAAGTACTCTTAGACTGGCACTAAAATGTTTTCATGGGTCTTTACTGGCTTGAAAATACTTTTGAACAGAAAATGTTAAGCAGTTTGAAATAAAATGGAAAAGTAATAAAGTATCAGGCTACATTTTGCTTGTATTTACCCTGATGAAAATATAGATTTGCATTTCTAATCCACTTCTATGGAAACCTACAATCCTTTTTTCCCCCGCATATTTTTTTTCTTGGAAGAAAAAAGATGTTGCAGTTTTGCCAGTTTAGCCAAGCGAATTCCCACCAAACTCAGTTTAAGGATGACAAAAAATAGGGTTAGGTCTACATTTTTTCAGGCGCTTTAGAAAGAGTTTTATGTCTCCTGTGACTTGCAGCAGTAAATGGCTTCCAGGAAATAGGGTGGTCTGCTCAGTGCCGAGCCTCCGTGCTCTGCTGCCAAAGGGTGTGACAGCCTCTGGAGCAACCATGGCTTCCACTGAAAAATGTTTTTTAGGATTTTGCCTTTGGGATTTTCAGAGATTATCCAGAAACCTGTGCATCCAAACTTTCCTGTTTCCAAACTGCAAGGTGGACCTGAGTTTGTCTTTAAGGAGGTAAACTGTTGATACCATTCCATTTCTCTCCAGGTTCATCAGCTGCCAGAAGTGCACCAGATCACACAGGTTTTTATTCAGAGATCTTTTCTTTTTGTTTTTTTATTTGAGGTCTATAGTCATGCCCTTTACACACTCAGGGCTGAAATGCCTCTTTGTATAAACAGACACACAGTGTAAGACCCAGAAACTGATCCAGAAAATCCTATGAAATTTCCAAAACAGAGGGCAAAGATTTTGTTTGCAAATTGCTTACGATAAAGGTTCCTCTTTCGAGGAGCTCCACCTCTAGATTTCCTTCTGACAAATGTGATTGCTGAAGAAACCTTATTTTCTGATGTAAAATAAAATAAAATAAAATAAAACAAAACATATTCAGCCAGCTATAACTGAAAACATAAGCAGTGATCTTAGCCAGGCAGAGAGAAGCACTGCTTCCAGTGGAGCCAGGAGGAGGTGATTTGGTGATTTTAGCTACACCATTTAGATGATGCACCATAACACTCAGTTCTCCTGCTTGTGTGAGCACAGCCAGTGCTGCAAATGCATCTCCATGCTGAGGAATGACTGACATGCTGTTCAGTGAGATCTCAAAATCTCCTGCTTCTGCGCTATCTTGAGGAATGTGTACACATGCTTATATAAATAAAGGGGTGCTTTTGAAAGTATACCTTCGTGCCAAGCTTTTACCAATTTTTTTCTGCAGTTGCTATGGAATCTCTGCTGAATTGTACACCATGGTGTTCAGGTCACTGGATCTGCTGCCCCACACGGGTCCGTCATCTCAAAGAGCTATTGTGTTCACTTGACATCTGTGAATGGCAGAGAGAAATGAGATGAAGATAGATTTATTTCACTCTGATTATATTTCTCATATTTTCTTGCTGAAGTAGTACATAAATGGTACAGTTCTGACCAGAGGGAAATGTGATATCAAAGAACAGAAGTGTAGAATTTGAAAAGCAATCCTGTGCTTCTTTATGTTGAGTTCTGGTTCAGTGTAGGAAACAGCCTGAGATATAGCTATGCAAATTGTTAGAACTACATCTCTCCTAATAATCTTAACCATGAAGAAAAGTCTAAAGTCCACACAAATCAGGAGAAAATTTGGATCAGAGTCCAAATTTCAGAACATAAGTCAGTGTTGCAGTAACATTCAATGTAAACACATTCTGTGGGATGAATGTCTCAAACACCTGCCCCATACTCAAGATCATGCATTAAGAACCTGGGTAAAATCTATCTTGCCAATATTAAAACCAGACAATATGATTTAACTCTACGTATCCCCCATTAAGTAATTTTATCCTAAGAAATTAAGGAGACAAGGCAAGAGGATTGAAAGGCATGTTTCTGCATCCTTCCTCCTTGTTTCAGAGGCTCTGAAAAGCTCATAATTCAACCAAATTTGTCTCTAACTCAAATACCTAGCCTTCATCCATATTTAAAGAGTTTATACTTGTTTCTTTGATATAGTTCCTCTGAGGATCTGCCAACTACTTTGACCTTAGACGTCTTTTTCTCCATCTGTGATTCTGAATGTGTTTATTTTACAAGTGAAACCAAATTCTTAATTGATCTAAGGAAATTCAATCTGTCAGATTAAACAAGTGTTCAGCTGTGCATATAGGAATAGTAGTAGATATGAATCAAAACATGAGCATCAACCATCAAATGCAGGCCAGATATCAGCATAGCTGATGTTATAGTGAATCCATACTATGCTCTTAACTAAGACCATGAGAAACAATAAAACCACGCAGTACAAACACAGAAACTTATATCATGCTCCTTGAAAAGTTTGCCAAGGTTCATGAATCTTTTGAACCAACCTGGGCCTATTTTGAAAAGAACACAAAACATGATTTTCTATTGAAACCAGGTGGGACTCAGAGATTTTTGTTATTTGGGGTTCATTTGGACTTGAAACTTGAAGCTGAATACAAAGGGTGGAACACAAAAGTCATCCAGCTGAAGAAAATCTTTCTGGTACCACCAAAGAAAAATCACAGGGTTTTTGGTTTTGGTTTGGTTTTTTCTTTCCAAGTGAAGCAAACAAGGCATGTATGCCATTAGACAGTGAATCATATGGCATGACTGCACACGTTTTTGGGGACTACTCTGAAGGAAGGCCTAGTAGGGAAACATAAGTAGCTGACACATCTTATCGATGAAGAGACGCCATCTGTGAAGGACGTATGCTTTCCTGTTATCTGCTGGACATAATCAAGGTAGACAGGAGTCTGAAAGTACAAAATTCTGTATTGCCATCATCAGAGAGAACTATATGCTGCCACTTGTGATAGAGAAACAGAAGGAATTAAGTTATTCTGAGATGATGAGCACTCAAACTTTTCAAAAAGTAGGAGTCACCAGTGACTACAAATCTGTAACAATATGATTATAGCAAATTATAAAAATACATAAATAAGGAGATGCTTTTCTAAACAGTTTAGAGGTCTCTAAACTTTAGTCCAGGAGTCTTGACTCTGCTAGAAATGAATTCTGTTCAGTCTCACTTTCTCAGTCTACAAAACAGCTTTCATGATGTAAAGCAGCTATTGCAAGGCATTTTAAGATCCTTATCAAAAAGCACAGTATAAAAGACAGCATATAAAATAGCAAAAAACCTAAAATATGCAATTCACAGTTGCTGAGGTAAATGCTCACTTTGATATTCTTCTCTTTTGAATAAGAGAAGGAGGGACTCAAAGGCAAATGGTTTACTTTTTGTCCCTCTTGATAGTCATGTGAGAACAGTGATTTCTTTGTTTGGTTTTTTTCAAAACATAAATGAACAATGAACAATACACAAACTAGACAGCATCTTCTGAAGTAGTTTTATTTCTGAAGATAAACTAGTAGATGAACAAGAAGGCGACTAAACAAGATTTGGAATGTAAAATTATTTCCACCAGGGATTATGTTTTTTCACCAGCCCCTACATTAAACAAAGAGAACTTTAAATATATCTTTGAACATTAACTGTTGCACATTTTACAGCACAAGAGAAGGCAAGGCCAGAATAAAGCCCACTAAATTTTCTGTACCATGAAACCCCTAAAGTGAAGGCTCTGGGGAACTGTTCAGTTCATTGCTATGAAAGCAAACACATGAGAGAAAACTCTTTGGATCCTTTTCCTACCACACACAGCTAAAGACACATGAACATGGGAAAGAATTTGATTGACTTTTCAAAACTCTTAATGACATGATTTTAGTGTTTGTAAAAGGTGCTGGATTAAGACATCTCTGGAGATGGCAGGGACCCTGCCAGGACAATTTTCTTACCTTCTCTCCTGGGCAGTTTGCAGATCTGCCTAGCAAGCAGAAGTTAGCAAAGACCATTACATTCATTTCATAAAAACATTCAAAGAGAAACCAGGTGACCCATCTCAGTCCCTGTAGAGCTTGAAACAGGCTCAAATAAAAGGGTATCCTTTCTTCCCAGTGTATTTATTTTTTCTTAGATATCAGTTTCTAGATCCAAAGTTCTCAAAAATCTATGTGTTCAGATCAGAAGCTCTGGTCCACCTCTTTACACAGTGATCTTTCTTGCTTAAAAGGATGAAAACAAAGAGCTTGCCAATATAATATGATCAAAGCTGGTGGAAAACATTTGTTTCTAATATAATTTGTGAGGGGATTTCATCAGTCTCCCTTCATAACTAATAGAGATAAGAAGTTAGATAGACTGTGTGTATTTAAACATAAGTAACCAAATAGAAGTAATTAATAGAGATAACGGTTAATTCTTACTGCGTGGAATCTGGCTCCATACTGAGCAGATACAATAAAGTCAGAGGAATGACTTTGCATTTGCACTTATTCAGTTCTTAACACATGAAGTGATCAATGTGCTTTGCAATCCAGAAAGTGACTATTAGGACAGCAGAGTTGTGTTTTCCCTAAGGATGGTGACCTACTGGCAGTTTTGGGTTCCTTTATCCCACAGTGAGCTTCTGCCTAGCCTGGCACTGCTTGACAAGGAGATAAGAGCGAGAGGATCCCACATAACAGTGATCTTAACCTATGGTCTGAACCCTCCCAGTTATCCTAGTACATTATCATCAACCCCATCTGAAGTGAGTGCTCATAAGATTTGATGTCTGATTAGCATTACCAGATATGTAAGGAACTGAGGAAGTAACAACATCAATTTTCACTTCCCTTACTCTGCTGATTTGCCTCCTAAACTGCCTTCTTATTCTTTCCAGTAGTTTCCTTCCCCTTCTTTACACATCCTTTTTCTCCCTCATTCCCTCTACCAGAGAATCACTGTGTGGCTGAGCTCTGCCTGAAGGGCAGGATGGAGCAAGCGGCCAGGAGTGGAGGACATAAAATTTAAAGGAAATTTAAAAGGTAATCCTATTGACTGATTACTGCTTACTGAGCCCTTCTCAGAATCTAGAAGACAAATGGGAAGTGTCAGCTTAGGAACCTCATTATTTTAAGTCAGTCTTGTGAAGGCTTGACTAATTTATTTTGCATTTAGTGTTATCAATTCTGTCAGTGGAACAGTAACAGCTCCCAGCTGTTGTTGCCACCCAGCTGCCCAAAATAGAGGGTGAGTTTGGGGCTAGAGGATTTTGTCTCTTTTGTTGTTGTTTTTGTTGGGATTTTTTAAACAGTGATTTCCCATGCTCACAAACAAGACCAACACAACAGGCATGAGTCTTCACTCACACATACTGTGCAGTAATGAGAAAAGTTCAGGACAGTGACTGTTTTGCTGGACAACAAAAGTACTAAGAAACTGGACAAAGAGTACAGAAGGATTGAAAAAAGCCTCTGATTCAAAGCAAATATTTTTATTTGAATTTTCAAATGAATGTACTTTTACTGCATTCCTTCCCTTCTGGGCTCATTTTCCATAAACATGCTAGTGAATGAATTTTATAAACAGGAATACTTGCTAAAAGCTAATTTTAGAGAATGAGTTTTCAACTGCTCTCCAAGAGCAAATACAAAACCAAACTTTAATATGAGTTTTACACTTAGTGATACAATTTGGGTACACTTGGCCCACCTAAATCTGCCACTGTTGACCCAGCTACAGCAAGTGCCTTCTGCAGCCTCCTCCTCATCCCTGCTCCCTGTCTCTGTGTCAGCTAAAGGAAACCCTCCTGAGCTCCAAGTTCTGCTAATTCAGCTCTGCCTCCCTTTGCTCCCTAGCTCAGCTCTATGACATGGTTATGGTGTAAAGAACAACAGGACAGTTATTATGGTTTGGCTTTCTTTTTTTTTTTTTAACTGAAATGCACAAGTGGTCAGAGACTAGAATTTCTCACAGAACAACAGAACAGTAACTTCTGGCAAAAGTGAAAGGATAAGCAGTCAGGAATGGCCTGGAAGTGGAAATACATAGCACAGGTCAGCAGTACTTCCTCTGTGGTACTTAGATTGCATGCTTTGAAACATGAACTTCTTGGTGAGTTTTATAAGCCATTTAATTGGGAAGTAGAGTTAAAACCATCTAAGAAATTCTGTGCAACTCCGTGCAAAAAAGAGTTTTTCCCTAATGGGTGGTTTTTCAAATGCAATTAAAATGTTGATCGTGAGAAACAGATGAAGGACATAAATGATGATAAGAGTGAATATGTGGACACAAAAGCATCAATGCCAGTGCATAAGTTGCTATTGATTAGTTGTCTAGCTCTAAGTAAAGGTTGCTTCAGTCACTTCTCATGAGTTGTTACATCAACTGCTCTCTGTTTCCACAAGAAGTAGATAAATGGCCAACTGGTGGAAACCTACACACACCTTAATGTCCCCAGAGAGTCAAGAAGCAACACATCTTTTGACCCCCCTCAGGCCCATCTCTACTGAAGTTAAAAATGAATCTACCATAAGGTATAGAGACATTGAGCAATATAAAAAATATGAAAGGAACACAAGAAGTTTGCAATGAAACCACAATTGTGAGAAAATCAGTTAAAGGAAGTAAAATCCCGGCTCTGCTCCTAACTCACTGTGTGGTCTTGGGCAAGATGCAAAGGGCCATATTTTGAAGATCTTACTCACACTGCTAACCAGCTCCTTGCTGGTTAAGCATTTTTGCTTAACATCACAGCCCACGAAACTTGCACTTGAACTATGCAAACAGCATGAACATGGATCTACTTACATGAGGCTAAGTTTTGCAGTTTGCTCCTGAGTTCTCTTTGCCTCGATGTACCCATAAAGAGCAGAGAAAAGCTCCTGCCACTGTGAGAATGGTGTTGCTGCGATTCAGTTTAATTAGTAAACGTTTGTACAGCTCTTGGAAAATATAAAGTGTAAAGTGCTATGCAGATGGTGCACATGCAGTTTAAACCTAATCTCCCAGCTTTGAATTTGCAGACTTTTTTAAGTAGCTGCAACGTGTGTGAAAGGAGAATAAAGGACTGTCAGGATCTCTTCTCTAGTGGGACTGAAGACTCTATAGAACACAGCACATGCTATTTTTACTTGTGTTTCTGTTTCCCTGTCATGTATCAAGAGAGTGGCCTGTCACAAGCCACAGACTTTGCTCCACAAGTCTTTTAGTGTGCTGGCAAGTCCTGGGGACAGCTTCACACCACACCACAGTTATTACATAGTGTAGATCCAGCAGCAGCACATTTCACATATTCCAAATCTTTTCCATACATTTGGCACTGCCATACCTTAGTCCCCGAGATTTTGCTCCACCTTTCTTGTTTTCCTAATACAGTTAATGCTGCCCAGCTGTTTGCAGTCAGCTTTAAAAACTATAACTAAATTAGCATTCCTGCTGAAGGCTTATTCCCTGAGTATATATCCCTACATTACTGATGTTCTCCATACATTTCTTGACATTCAAGTACAGCTTCATTTTTATTTGCACAGTGTTATGTTTCAAAAAATAACAGTCATTTGAAAAAAGAAGAGATGGGCCTGGAGAAAAACTCTGGATCCAAACAGTCCCTGGATGCTGGAGAAATTTACATCCAGGCTGGATTAGAAATGTGCAAGTAAACCTCATCATTTGTCAGACTCCCTGTCCTTCTGTCAAACTGTGAGTTCTTACAGCGTGCATTCTTCCCCTATAATAAATTAGAGGGTAAAGAAAGACCTTCCCCTATAACAAATTAGAGGGATAAGTTCAATGACAATTATTTAATACAACAACTACATATTTAAACTCCAAGGTTGAAATTCTGTCCTGCACAGGTTGAACCCAGCAATGTATTGAGGCATCTTTAAAGGAATCCTGGTTATCACCCATACTGTGAAAACCAGAGTGGGGAGAGCCCCTGGAGTTACCCAGTTATTCCTGGTGCTCTCTGCAAGCTGCAGAGCTCCTGCATCAAGATCATGTCCTGGGGCTTTCAGTGTGCAGACTCACAGCCATCCCATGCAGTATCTCTGCTGTGGCTTTTCCCCCAGAAACAGACCCTCTGGAGCCTGTAGGATCTTTCACCCAGGTTTGTCATTAGGCCTCTCTAAGGTGAGATGTTAGCATTAGTTGCTGGTTCAGACCTCTCAGGACTGGATTCTAAAGCATAGAGAGGTTTTGGTAATACCATGGTATCAGAACATATTATTTTCTTGGAAAGTGCTGATTTAAACAATGTCACAGTACTTATTATGGTCCTACCTGGATTTCTAAATTTACAGAAAATAAATCCTCATTTTTATTATTCAACCTCCATGCAGTCCTTCTCCCCCTGTAAATATCTGTCTTATTTAAGTGAGACTTACAGATGATTATTCAGCAGGATTGCTCACCCCTCCTGTGCCTGACTTATGCGGATTTCTTTCCCTTCCTTGTTCATTGTTATTTGTACAAGACAAATTTCCTTTCCTATTCTGTGCTTAGAACCTGAGCTGGTGGTGAGCATTTTTCCCACCTCTTCCTGCAAAATAAGTTGGCCCTTGCACTCCTGGGAAGGTCTGAACCCCTCTTCAAGAAACAACATCTTAATGAAGGGGCGGGCAGAAGGGAATTAAAAATACATGGGCACAAAACAAACCAGTCCCCAGCAAGCTTCTGCTGACAGGCTGCACACTGGCCCCCGATTCAGCAGGATATCTTAGCACAGGCTGACTAATGATTTCCCTGATGGAGAGAGGAGTCCGTGTGTGCCGAGTTCACTGCGTGCTGGAAGCATTTGTTCAGTCAGGTTTCAAAGGCCTCCCCTGTCATCTGCGGCACTGAGGGTCGGATTATTAATTTAATGGAGTGGTTGCGCTATGCAAGGAAGTGGAAAAAATCCGCTTCCACCTTGGCCAGAGCAGTAAAGCCTGCAGCAGCCTTACATATTTTTTCATCACTGTCAGCCCCTGAGAGAAGAAGAGTTGTGACCCTGCTGCTCCTCACTCCTGGCATGATCCTTCATCCTCTTTTTGCCAGCGGAAAACACTGATTGCAGCAGGCCTCTTGTTTATACATTATTGATCTCAGCACAGCCTTGCTCTCACAAGGCATCAGTGGATCCAACACAAGCACCAGGAGTGCACAGCACTAAATGTGCACATTTGGGTCTCACATATTTAATTCCAGGTCTTGTTTTAAGGTCTTTAAGAAGAGAAAGGGGTGGATAATTGTATAGTGGGAGGAGGGGTCAGGCAGGCATTTAATACAAACTTCATAGGAGGGAGATACTTGGAAAGCAATGGTACTGAAAGAGACCTAATGGACATTAAATTAGATATGAAATTTCCATCTGGTAAAATGGCAAAAAGCCTCCTGCAAGTATGGGATGAATTTACAGACAATTCATGTCACCAGCCAAAAAAAAGGAAACTTTTTTACTTTAAATGGCGAAGTACCAACAATGGTATAATACCTAGAATGCTTCAGTCAGCACTTGACACTGTTGCGTTCAAAGACTTCAGAGGAAATTAACAGAAGTGAAGAAAGGCTGGAAGAATGAGTCTACAGAAAGTGACTGTGTGTATGTGTCAGAGAAGGACACAGTCAATCCACACATCAGCCCCAGAGCACAGCCCTGATAGTATCCAGCTTAATCCAGGCTGCTTTTAGCTCACATGAACCAGGCCCACCAGAACAGATACGTCTCCATTCCCAAAGTGAAATGAATCGAAAGGTGGGGAATCCCCCTCCATAAAGTTGAGCAGGAGCAGACCTAGTTGAAAAGTGATGGCCTTTCAGCAGAAAATATTGAGTAAATTGAGCTCTTTTTTTAAAGTGGTTCCAAGAAATAGTGTTCCGGTCTCCTTGTAGAGAAGAGCATTCCAGAGATTTGCTCCGAAGATAGAGTGCTGAATTCATTGACCACAAACATCTGATGTGTGCAGTTTTAATTACAACTTTCCAAAATAAAAAGAAGTGCCTGGAAATTCCAGGAAAATACCCTATTATTTTCTCTTTTATCACTTTTAAACATAACCATACCTCAGTTTCTTTCTGTTTGCCCCTACCACAATATCATGTCCCTGCACATTGTTCCTGCTCCTTTTGTAGGCAATGAAATGGGAGCACCAAGTGATCCCCTGCAGGGAGTCCAAAATGTCCAGTTCTACTTTGTCATGAGTACTATCCTCACTTGACCTAAACATCTAATTGGTGCAGATAATTAAGTATATTCCAGTATTAGCATAAGATGGGTGGTAATTAGTCTTGTGTTTGAAGGATGTATTATATGTCCTGGCCTCTTTCTTTGTGGCTATCCCTTTGGCAAAATATAGTGGCACTGGGTTATTTCCATTACCGTATATCCCAGCTCAGGAGACCTCTAGAAACACTTTTTTTTTTTTTATACTTTATGAAGATTGTTAAGTCACAGGCAAACACAGTGCCAAAGGTGCTTTGGAGGCAAGGACATCTGACTTCAAACTATTTTTGTACTTGGCATTTTAAGCCAAAACTGAAGGTTATGATGTTCATTCTGATGAAATTTACACTTGACCCACTAATTATGAAAGTTATCACAGGATATGCTGCTCACTAATAGGAAATGATAAATAACCATATCAACGCAAAACTGCTTCCTGTACTGCTAATTACAGTAGAGAAACTTTTTCCAGTCAAAGGAAATGATCTATTCAAAGAACATTAACATTTCTGGCCTAATTGATAAAATTATTAACTGAGTGGGGTCAGGAAATGAAGTCCCTGTCCTTCAGAGTGACAGGGAAATGTGCTGTACAAATGCTTCTGAGGTGAAGTTCTCACACTATGGCTGACCAAATCTAATGAGCAGGATTTCCTCAGTGACCTGGCAGAGACTGGGAGGAACCTGCAGAAATGCTGAATGGGTTTTGACATAAAAATATGGATAGAGAGGAAAAATGCATTAAAAGAAGTTCATGAATGGCAGTCATCATGGAGTCAGAATGTAATATCTTTCAAATCCCTGAGAAGAATAAAAACATTTTGAGGAGATAATTTAAAAGAATACTCTCTGGATCTAAATGAGCTATAGATGAAAGCAGTTGTTGGTGTAGCAGAGGACAGAAACTGGCGTAACTTTTCCTGTTCCAACAAAACTTCCAAAGGCTTGGAGTAGCTGAGCTGTCAAATTCCCCGGAGTTGTAGAGTGTGGAAGGAAATGGCCAAGAAGATCTGCCAAGGAATGAATCCATCACTATTGCCCATTCCCCATAGTCCCTGTTCTCACATCACAAGTCATTGGAGAATGGCTTGCTGTACATTTTATTTCAGCCAGTTCCCATGTGAGTGGATAAAATGATCTGGTTTTCCAGTCATGCTTCCAGGTTTTTGAGGAGTTGTACTGAAATCAGGATATTGTCCTGCAGAGTTTGGGAAGGAGGCTGGAAGGAAGAGAATAAAGTGTAAGTTCACGCCAACCAAAAACACGGGCCCCCAACTCATTATTTCTTATGTTCCTTCCTTCACTGTTCATCCAGTCTGTCATCCCACTGTGTCATCCTGTGACATGTGTTTCACATCCCATCTCTTCCAGATCTAAACTATTTTTCACCCTTCTTCTATTTCTTTCTACCCTGTCTTTCTTCCAGAAAATAGCCACCCTACATGGACTGAGCAAATGCACTCACAGTGAGTGTCCTCAGAAAGTCTTCGAGAGTTGGCTTCCAAATTCTGATCACCCTCCCATCTCAGAACTGATGTTGAAAGACTTGCATAAATACACACCCTGTGTCTGTTCCCCTGTTCTGTTCTTTGTCCTGGTGTGAATCAGGGAAAGTTCTATTAACACCAGCCATGTTACTCTGGCAGAAAAATGACATGGGTGAGTGGAGAATCAGGTCAATCCATTTTCTTATTTCTAAGTGAAATGATGTAATTTGTTTGCCTTCTCAAAATGAAATGATCTTTGACAGTCTTGTTTGGTTTTTTTCCCCCACTGGGTATCACACGGGTCTTCCATTAATAATAACAATAGCTACAATAGAATAATTAAAGCACACAGCCTCCTTAGTTTTTTTTATTATTGCTCTCAACATTCACTGTTGAGAGAAATGTGAATACCAGGAAAATAACCCAAAATATTGCTTCACAAAGATTGATTCAAGTTGTTGCTCAGAAGATACTGCACCATATGGAAAATGTAACTGAGTAGCTGCCAAATTTGTTTAGTTTAAACAAGGCTAGGTAAGATCTGATAATGCATAGGACCATTTTGGCACATAGTACAGCTCTCCCAGACCCATTGCCTTATGCCTATCATCAAGTGAGTTCATCTGACAGCAGGACGTGGAACACCCTGACCTTTCTTATCCCTGTTAATCACTCTTAAGTAAATAATACCTCTTTGGAGAATAGTGATTCATATGCTGCAACCTAAGATACGGTCAAGCTGTGAACTGGTCTTCCTGCAATGATAGGTAAAGTCAGGGAGCAAAGATAAGGAAGGATTTTGTCAGACTATTATCACTACTTCACTTTTTAATTGCCTATAAAATTTTTTTAAGCAGTGGGACAGCCTTGAAGAACACAATCTTTTCTGTTTTCTTTCAATACAACCTCTAAACAGCTGTTCTGTTTCTCTCCCATCGTCACCTATTTAATTTTATGATAAGGGATACTTAGGAATCATTTCCTCTGTGAAGCAGCTAGGAGAGGTTATATATCTCTAAAATGTCCTGTGCTATTTTCTTTAAAAAAAGTCAGACCAATTATTGGTTTCCCAAGGCATTCTTAAAGCCCTGATCACACAGGGCAAGAACTGAGCAAGACATTGAGGAGTTTAGACATTTGCTTTCCCACTTTACTTTCTGCTTTCCTTTCCCAGGACCCAACCTTCCTCAGTATTGATATACTCATGCATAACTACAGCTTGCCATAGATTGGCCCAGGCTAAGCAGCTCCTGTCAGGATTTTGGAGAGCTGGGCAGCCAGCCGTCAGCCTCTCTCCTGTGATTTTAAAGCTCTTCATTGGGATATGGAGCTGAGGTGTATCTCTAACACACTCATTAAGCTGGCAGCTATGGAGATAATCCTTATGTAGCCAAAAGTGTTGTCCATACCCCAGAGAACAAAATTATGTAGAATGGGCAAGCTACCTTGGCTGGAGCTGTTGTGCACTGTGTGTTCAGGTAGAAATACTTATTCAGGTCCTCAAGCTGGCACAGCAGTGCTCACCTACAGCAGTTCAAGGGCTCATGACTCATATGGCTCTAGGACTGAAATTTTGGCCCTACAGTGTTTTACAGTAAAGCCTGTTCCTTTTCTGGAGGAAAAGTCAAGATTTCACTCCACAAAATGTTTAAGTCAGTGTTCCAAACTTCTCAGAAACCAGAATCAGTCTGTTCAAACAAAGATGGATGATGTGTGTAAAACAGGTACTTTGCAATGGACAGGTCAGGAAGCACCACTTTATTTGTTAGACAGATACATTAGAAGTCTAATTTCTCAAGCTATTTGAGGGAAACACATCAAGCTCCAAGGGATAGTGACAGTATGCTTTGCTTCTATTCATGATACCATAGGTAAAGATTGTGCTGGAGCAGATCTGGCTGTGGATTTGATTTTCGTTGGATTTGGTCTCTCATGCATATTTTGCTGAAGCTGGGGGAAAGACTGGCACACTATCTGACTTCCCTTTACAAGGAGCAGGTTCAATGTATTGAGATGCTTAACATTTGGATAATTTTATTCCATCATTTACCTAAGCACTTTGACCGTGATGCCCACAGATACTTTTTGTCAATTATGTCTAACACGTCTACTCAGCAGACAGCAAGAAGTCGAATACCACCTCCTGTAAACCAGCAGTACCCCACTTATGTGTCTGAAGTCAGTGGAGCTCTGCCAATTTACACCAGCTATTTGGGCCCTGGGTTTGTGCTGGACTGTGTAAAGGCTTTTGAGGTGTTTGCAATTGGCTTGAACACACTCATCTTCAACACCTCAGTGAGAGAGCACTTAACATCTCTAGAAGCAGAAATAGAATGCTTTATTTCCTGAGAAATTGACACAGGGTAAGAGTGTGCCTTTAATAAAGTCTGGGAAACACATGTAAACTGCTTTGGCAGAGAATCAGTTCTTTGTAAGTAACTAATGCTGAGTGAAACTCTCCATAAGACACTTTGTTCTGTGGAAGTTTCCTGCAGATGCCCATATTCCCTTTTTTATCTCTACTTGCCATGATCTAAATAGAACAGTCCTATAAGTTTCTCTATTTTTTTTTAAGTTCTGAACTGATTAAAAAAGTTAACCACTCTACTTACTTTATGCAATTCAAGCATTTGCCAGGTCTATATGGAGCTTGAAATAGTTACAGCTCTATTTACCCTGGAATAAGAGTGCAGTGGAAGAAGCACCAAAATGTTGCTTTTATTTAGTGGGTGAAATCTTTTCTTATACATTTCAAGTTTTTTGTAGTCCTTAGGAACAGATATTTAGCATGACTTTGTTTTCCAATGCAGAGCGAAAATGAAAGGTCTAGACGGATTCCACAAGACAACTTTATTTAGGCATTCTTTGAAGATCCAGAAGAAAATGTGGGTTTCACCTGCAGCACATCAAAACACCACGTGACAATTAATTTCTTCACAGTGTATCATGAAACTGAACCTACTCCATGCTAGGTACCATAAATCAGGCATGTGAAGGATTGCAATCCTATAAATTCATATACACAGAAAAGCACACTAAACACAGAGCTTGCTGAGCTTACAGAATACTTTGTGTTTCTGCAATTCACTTTTATGTAAACAAAATAGAAAGTGCACACCCAGTGCTTTATTGCTTGACACCATCACCATGCTCAAACAAATTGTTTTAGTAACTTTGGAACAAATTTTCTTTGTGTCTTGGTGCCTCCTCACAGGCGTTCTTCTTCTATCTTTTGGAATTGAATAAAAAAAAATCAAATTTTTTATAGAGACATGCAACATTTCACTTCCAAAAAGATGTCGTAAATACTTTACTGTCAGAGTATGAGCTTAAAAAATAACAAAGGAACATGTTTTTGAAGTTTTAAGTCTTATCGTGACCCTGGAAACTTGCTGGGTGGTGAATTAATCAAAAAGATGCCAAAATATAGGCTCGAGGTCTCAAATTTATTTAGTGCTATAGAAGGCTTTCATTCCAGGAAGAAAAGCATCACTAACTGGATGTACATATCAAACACCAAACCAAACCATGCTGTGCTAATGGTAATTCCTTTAATATTGACTAGCTGACATTAAAATATTGATTCAACGAAAATAAATTTTTTTTAGATAGTCCATTTTTTCCAGACTTTGTTTATGGCAATCACGTTGTGCAATATGTGATTCAGAATAGAATTTCCACTGTACACAACCAGTAACATGTGATGCAAATTAAAGGTGGGCAAACCTATCCAGACACAGGCAGGATGAACAAACTCAAACCTCAAACAAAAATTTACTTTAAGGTGCTCAAAATGTGCTTTGAGTTTTGGAATGTTTGTTCTTTCATTTTCAATCAGTTTTATATTTCTTCATTCTGACTAGTCGAGCAAGTACAAGAGAATAAACATTGCAACATATGCTTTCTTAGGCTATTTCTACTTGTCTCTTTTCATAGCAAATGCCATTGATTCTGCCAGCAGTGCCAGCCTCAGTCCAGCATTCATTTCTTCTCCCACTTAGCACTTTCTTTTCCATTATCCCTGATTCCATACATTCAGTCCCCAGATTTTGCTAATTTACATCATCTTGAGACTCATTAGTTTAGGAATTACACATATTCCATTGTTTCCTTGCAAAATTCTGAGCAATTCTGCACAACCTTAAACCCAAATCCCCAACAGTAACATTCATGAATATTGATTGAAATGAGCAAACAAGGATGGTCCCAAACTCTGGAAGGTTTAAGAGGACCAGTACAGTGCTCATTAGACAAAAGAGCAATGAAAGAAAAAGGAAATCAAAGAAGAGCAGAAAGAAGGAATAAATAAGGGAATAAATAAACCAAGCCCTCTCACCCCTTCCCTTCACCCCAGAAACTGTGGTGTGAGTGGAGGGATAGCAAGTATTTCCTGGAATACATATAGTTGTACAGTTTGGGCACAAACTCTTTCTTCCTTTTGCCATAATACTAGGAAATTTAGTGAAATTCAACAGTATTGGACACAAGAATTGAACATTCAATTCTTAAGCAATTCTTTTTCATAGCTCTTGGTTGAACCAGCTAACTCCATAACAGGAACTGTTGTAGAAATTAAAACTTTCTGAAACTCTTTAAATATCTAGAATCAAAACCTCCTGTCTTCTTTGAGGCAACTGCTCCAGAACGTGAATAGGAAATATTGGTCCAGAAATATTTAATCCTTTCTGTTGGGGGAGAACCATGTTGCAAGAAGGTACTTTTGGTAGCAAACCCAGACAAAAAATGAGTCAGTGGTCACACATCTGAGGGAATGTCATGGGAATATTCAGCATTCATGGAAAGAAAATGCACGGAGAATGCCATGCTCAGGCTACTGGTATCCCTTATTAATTAATTCTTATAGGAATAGCAACTGACTTCAAACACTTTTAAAAGCTGTATTTCAGGAGACTTTTGAAGTCTTGTTCCTTTCAAAGTAGCAGAATTTCCTCTCCAATGACAAGCCAGTTCCTGCCTGCTCAATTATGTATTAATATTGTTCCTGGGCTTCATCTTAGTCCTTCCGTTCAGACAAAAGCTTCCCTCTGAGACATCAAATGAAAATTGCCTTTAATTTTCATGAAAACCTTGAGGCAAGGCTGAAAATGTCTTGCTGCATTGCAAAGGTGGTAAATTGGCCTCTTTTTCTGGCCAGGTTTATGGAGTTTTGTGACAGACCTCTGATTCTGAGCAATTCCTTTGGTCACAAGCACCTGAATGCATGACTGCCCTGTTGTGAGTGTGCTGGCTGCCTGGGGCAGGATGATTTTGATTTTCTACAAAGAAATTTATATTTCTCAGTTAACATATTCAAGCTCCATCCTGCCTGTAAGCATAGTTCTTTCCCATGTGTCCCCTCACTAAACTTGACTAACTATAAGTGCTCTATTTTGAAACATGTTAGCTTGTTTCATCTATCCACACGTGGTATCATTTCTGTACTGTCTTTTTGGGGCCCACAGATCAGCTGAGCTGGAATTGGATGAAAAGATTTCTTTCTGGGAGGGGAAGAAACTACCGCCTGTGCAGTTCTGCACATTTAAGGAGAAAGGAGATGGTGTTTGTGCAGTTACCTGTCACCCATTCAAGCTGCAAGGGATACCAGTAGCCTGAGCATGGCATTCTCCGTGCATTTTCTTTCCATGAATGCTGAATATTCCCTCATATGGTATTGCCTCAGATGTGTGACCACTGACTCATTTTTTGTCTGGGTTTGCTACCAAAAGTACCTTCTTGCAACATGGTTCTCCCCCAACAGAAAGGATTAAATATTTCCCTTATATTATTATTATCTCAGTACAGTGAGAATTTACAAGTCTGTTATTAGGAGTTAACACAATAGATTTACAATGTGTGTTATTGTAAATGTGAGTGCATCTCCATATTGAGTAGAACAGAATATGATTCAGAATCCTATATGTTAATTCTAAGGTCAAGAAATATGAAAGCATTTCTAAATGACTTATTCTGCATTTTAATCATGTATTTTTACCACTTCATCCTTATACAGAACCTCTCGACCTGCATTCAACTAATGCCTGTCTTTCAGACTGGCATGGAATATCCAGCACTTCTCTACAGGTTGTTTGAAAAGTTACCATCTTCACTGTTAACTTTGTGCATTCAGGGATGATGATGCTTATTCAGAAAACTAATTTCTGGTTTTTTAACATATGGCATGTTTTCTTGTTGCCAGAAAATGCCAGATGAAGAAAATTAAATTCCAAGTTCGATCCCTCAGTCTAAAAGATACACTAATTTCAGGGTGGCAGTGATCTGTGCAGGACTGATTCTTTTACACTTTGTTATCAGGTGGCTGGTGTAAATTGGGTTTTGTGCATTCTGATGAATTTATGGTTTGGTGTGTAGAATAGGAAAGAAATATTTAAGCAATGCATGGAAAGAAAATGTGATAAACACTTCGTCTTTGAAAAGGGGGGAGATGGACCAGTATTTCATTACTATTTTTTGAGAACAGTTGGTTTAAATTTCCAAATAACTTTCATTTCAAAGGGACAGTATCAAAACACATGCAAAAAATAAAATTCTAAATAAGGCACAATAAATTATTTCACTGCTTAGGTATTGGATTTCAAAGGGGGAAGAGAGTATGCACAAGGATATTAGAATGGACTATATTGTATCTTTGGGAATTGCTGTCAAATATTGATGAAAACAAAGAGACTGTCGGAGATCAGATAAAAGAAAGAAATGATTACATTTGGAAGAACAATGTGAAATGTGTGGCCAACAGAGCCTTCGAATGTAAGCTAATAGCAATCCACAAAAGAACAAAGCTGGAGGAAGTCCCACATATTCAATCGCATTTACAGTCAGTTAGAATATGTAAAAAATTTATGGTACATTTTTCCTTGTTTTGAAACTTAAAATATTGGCCATTCAGTAGATCTGGCTGTGACACATCATTACAGGGCATTGACAAGCATCAACAAGACAGATCAAAAAATTATGAACCCTGGTTTTAGCCATTTTGTCATAACTTGTGCTTATCATAACATAAACATAACTTTTGTCTTTTCTGGAATTCAACTGAGTGATGAAATTGAAGAGATTCACAGTTTTTACATAGTACACATATACACATGAAGTGTTGTCTTTCAGGTGCTACTTTCAAGAGTCTCATGGTACCTGGATACACGACACAGAATGTCTTGTTTTGAAAGTTTTGGTCATAATATGAAACAAAAGGCCGTAGTATGAAAGTTTCTTAACATAGAGCTTTTCCTGGAATGACCCTTCCTTTCCAGAAGAAAAGTATTTTAAAAAGTTTCTCAAACCATAAATTTCCACTAAGATACCTGCTGGGATCAGCAAAGGTTTTAAGAACTTGCATATTGACGTTTACTAGACCTACATATTTGCAGAATTTTAAGTTATCATGAAGAGCTACAAAATCATTAATCTTTAAATATGGAAGTAAGAAAAATCTAAAGCCCTTCCATGCAGACAGACCAGTCAGTACCAGTTACCTTACAAGCAAGGTAATGTTTTCTGTAACAACATAGCCCTGCAGATTTTATGCAGTTTTAATGCATTTTAAGCACAGATTTATATATTTAAAAGGGGCAATGTGTTTTGTGTCCTGTGTTCTGATGGTTGTAACATCACTTGTAAATCTGGAGCAACTCTGTGAACATCAGCGTAGTTATTGTATCCATACACGTTCTAACTAAGATCACAATGTGGTCTTATATTCACATTGCAGAGAGATTACAACCCATCCCTTGATTTAAGCAGTTCTTGGATCTAAATTTACCTTTTGAACTACTGTATGGGGGCTCTGCAAAGCCACAATCACCCTTAGGTTGAAGTTGAGATGGGGATCTTGATTCTGTTGCTTTGGGCTTGAATCTGGAGTTTCATTCTCCATCTTTATTACAGTAAAGATGTAAAACAAGGATAAAAGGATAAAGGATTATAGAAATCTTCACCATCTCGTTACCTTACCCTTTTGTGACCACGGGGATGCTTCACTCACATGTGCTTGCAAAGCCCCACTGAAGCTGGGAAAGTCCCCAAGGAAACACAAGGCAAAATAAAAACATGGCACCTAAGGGGAAAATCTTTAACTAGTACGGACTGCTGCATTTGGTTTTGAAAAGGCAAGATAACATCACCCATAAGATTCAGCACTGATGATGTTTTCCATGCGATCTTCATCACTTTTTTAATGAATACACACATATAGGCCTAATTAGAGTGGAGCATTTTCCTAGCTGTGTTCCTCACTCTAGCTGAAAGTGACTGTTAGTGCATCCCATAACAACTCAGATCCACACACACATCCCAACATTTTACCAACAGTGTTTTTACTGGCGTATTTGCTCACTTTTTCCAAAATCACTCACCGACAATTAATGATCTGATTTTCATATCCTTGCCCATTTTTCAGAAAAATGAAATAATCTTGCTAATATTTTTTATTTTTCTGTAGTTAGGATCATAGAATCATTAAGGCTGGAAAAGACCTCATTGAGTCCAGCTGTTAACCTAGCACCACCACGGTCACGACTAAACCATGTCCCCAAGTGCCACATCCATACCTTTTTTGAACAACTCTAGGGATGGTGATTCCATCAGTATCCTGGGCTACCTGTTTCCATACCTGATCGCTGTTCCAGTGAAGAAATTTTTCCTAGTATCTAACCTGAACCTCTCCTGGCACAACTTGAGGCCATTTCCTGTTGCTTTTTATCTGGGAGAAGAGACCAATCCCCACAGCTTTTCCATACGTGCATCTAAGGGCTCAGCTTCCCAAGGCCTCTGGTTAAGAGTGACCTATACCCACCAAGTTATGTTCTTCCAACAGAGATAACCACAGAGCAGAAGCTTTCAGAGGTGGCTTCAAGCTCGACAATCTTTTCTAAAGAGTGCTGTAAAGGAGACACAGTCTTGGAAAAGAAGACTAGACAATTTTGTTTTGATATTATACCTAGGAAAAACCAAAGGCATAGATCAATGAAGAAGTGACTTGCTTTTTTCTTAATCAAAACAAAACTCCATTAATTTTCAGATATATTAAACTATTTCTGGTTTTATAACAGGTAGTGCTGATTTGTCAGAAAGCCCTTAAAGTATGACAAAACATGAACTAATCATTGTTTTTACTGTGGAAAGTCTCCTCTGTTTTAAGCCAGCCCTGTGCATTTTAAAGTCAGTGCTTTTCTGTCTTGTGTATCAGGATTTTATAAAAAATATTTCATTTCCTAAACAACATCATGGAGTTGTCATTCTCTCACTGGGACATGGTTAGGAATAGCTGCACCAGAGTTAAAGTAATTGGCAAATTGTTGATTACTAACATATTGCAACTAAGTATTGTCTTGGGGGTTTGCTCTGATGAACAAAACTATTGACTGAGCATTTGGACAAAAGGAGGAGACGTAAATGTAGCCCACAGGAATTGCAGATAAGATGAATTGTACTGGAAGTACACATGATGGCTACAGTGTGCATTTTCCTATTATTAAGAGCACCACTAGTTATGGAGAGTTGTTAGCTACGTCTGAGTGCATAAGAGGAATTTGGATTTTAGAGAAAACATCACTTCTGATAGCTCTACATTTTGTCACCTAAGATTAACAGGAAGATTTGGAGAAAAATAAGCCTGTGTTACAAGACAGTGACACGATTCAGATGGAAAATGGCAACATCCTGACTTGTAACTATCTGCATAGGCTACAGAAGGTAGCTTGTACATTACAGAGGATGATTGGAGAAAACAGTAGGCTTTCTGAAATTACTGTACAGGGAACTTCAGCTAGATTTGCAGTTAGTCTGTAAATCATTGCTTTAATATAACTTACTCTGTTTACCAAGTTAGGGTTCCTCTCAGGTTTCAGCCTCACATGAAGTATCTCAAATTCAACATTTAAATGCAACTAAAGCTATGTCAGAAATACACCACACCAATGCCAACAGGTTTTACTAGAAGACATTTGGTTTCCTGTTTTAAGACTAACATTTTCTTGGTTTGCACTGCTTTTATAAAGTTATTTTGCAATCTTTTAAAATTTGATTTCCTATTTTATTTACATGACAGTAGGCAGAAAAAAAATCAGTTATCAAAGCTTATAAAAGATCTAGATTTCACTGGAGAGGCCAGTGATGTGATCATTTACTGATTTCACTTGGGTTGCCTGCATGTAACTAGAAGCAGAATTTGACAATCTGTCCGTCGCAGTGAGAATGTGCAGACATACCAAATGTCATAAATGTTCCCAGCTGGAACTGAGACCTACGTTTTTCTCATAGGGACAACACATAGATTGGGAAGTTTGTCCTTAGTTCAGAGCTGGGTGGCCTAATTCCTTCTGTTTTCAGTTTCAGAGCAAAATTAATGTGTACATCTGGGTTGTAAGTCCCGAGAAATTTTGGCTTATAGTGGAAAAGATTACAACAAGCCCAGTGTTAGTGGTATAGGAGGAGTTGACAGCCTCGCGTAGTCCCACTGAGTGATTGCTTGGCCTTTCTTAAGAAAAAAGACTTTCAGCAGGCAGCCTTGGCAGCAGAGAAGATGAGTAGATGACTGCAAGCCTGAGACATACTGGAAATGGGCAAAGTTGATGGCCATCTGGGACGTGAAATTTTGCTCTGTTTGTGTAATGTTGCAAATTTGATTTTGCTTGCAGTTATACTGCTTAATTCAACCCCTCAGAATTCCAGTAGATGAAGGATGAAGAGATTCAAATAAGTGTTTCTGGTATAGACTACCTCTGCCTGAGGGAATTTTACTTATCAGTAGTATTCTCAGTTCATGATCTTGATGATCATGTCAAGTGTTTCCAGAGAAAATGCAAAATTATTTTTCCTCAACAGTACATTTAAGTTATTAATTAGGGGAAAATGCAACACTTCCATGTTGCCAGAGCTGTTACTTTCCCCCTGGTCAGTGAATTCCCTTTCCCCATCCAGTACTGTGGGTGACCTTCCAGACTCCTCTTGAAGGAACCAGCTGCAATCTCATCTAAGGGGTGGAGAGACTGGAAGGTGACATGGAAGAATGGCAAAAAAAAAGAGTTTACATGCGTTGGTAATTCACATTTGGTGAGTACTGGTTTTGCATTAAGTTTATATTTCTGCATACTTAAAGAATCTGTAAGATGTCTCCACTCCACGCACTGTGGGTGGTTCAGGAACATGAACTGGCTTGTTCTGTCAAAACAAGGAATTCTGAGTCTCTTTTGAAAGACAGACACTGTTGAAAAAAAGTCAGTGATTCTCATGATACACAGGGAGGCATTGGGTCTGCTCCTGACACCCATCAGGAAATACCACCTTGGGTATTGTATTATACTTTCTTTCTCAGACAATTTTAACTAGAAAGGCTTTCATCTACCTTCAGTTTCACAGATGACAGCAAACCACTTCATACTGAATTTGAAAACTTGAACATTTTGAGGTCTAGAAAGTAATCTTGTCCCTGGAGATCATAATTTCTGGGAATAAACCAGTCTAGGATGTCAATGAAATAGCAGCTGCAGTCTGTGCCACTCCATGGTCCAGGTACTGTAATTTCCAGCACCTCTTAGTTGGAGCTCAGACTTCTCCTGAAGAGGATGGAATTGTTTGCACAGTAAAGGCAGAGGCTGCACTACATTTCCCCCTACTCTGAGGACATTAGGCAAGAATCATAGATGGTCTCCCACAACTCTTCAGTATGATTCCACATTATCCCCTATTGTGTTGGATTGCACAGTTTGGCATCTGTCTCTGAATTGCAGAGATTACCAACAATTGTTGTGGAGGTCTGTTGATAAGATTTTGTTTACACACTAGGAGCAGTTTCTCGGAATCTTTAAATTAAATTAAATAACACATTAACTTTTGTGCCAATATCTAAGCTCTAGTGCTAGTCAGTCATCAACTCTGACAGCAGTAAATCCAGCATAAATAGAAAATACCATTAACTTTGAGTAATTTACATAATAATTACATTACGCAGATGAATATTTCTTCCAAAAGGAGGTCACAGATGCATTTCTGACTCTTTATTATTTGCAGTAAATTGGGAAGCTCAGTCTGCACGCAATAATATTGGAAGAGATTTGCAAAGCATTATTAAAAAGACACTAGTGTCAAAAGACTGTTCCATAAAAACACATGTACTAAAACCTTCAGCATTAATTGAATCATGCTTGTGTTTTGGCAATGCTGGAAACCTGGCTCAGTCATCGTTCTGGTGATTCATTAGTGCTAATTAATGCTTTTTCCAGGCTAGTAACAAACTAAAGAGAGACTGTTTGTCTCTACTGATCATTCCACAGTTACAGTAATGGTTTGATTTATGTATCAGACACTTAATGCTGCATTTCATTCATTTTCAAGCAAGTTGCAAAGGGACTGAGGGTGCTTACATGAAAGTTTAAAACAAGCAAACAAAGTGTTTCCTCTGAGTACTGCTAAGCAACAGTGCTGGGTTTCCTGGGGCTTCCTATCCAACCTGCTCTGTCTCTTCTCCCCTAAGACCCAAACAATGCCAGCATTCTACCAGCAGGACCTTCAGCATCCTCCCAGCAGAATCTTCCCACTCCCTTCCCTGTCCGCAAGAGGCTCGGCGGGCTGGCAGCCACTCGTGCCACAGCACAGAGCTCCTGGCCACGGGCTGGGCTGCCCAGCTGGCTGTGACCTCCCCACAGGGACCTGCCTGACCCCTCGGTGGAGCCACCAGCCCCACTTGCTCATCCCGGTTCCACTGTCAGTTTTCCCAGAAACCCCTCACAACCTCATACCAGCAGTTCAACTGGAGGGTGGAGCTGTATCTTCAGACCTACATCAAGGACCTGAATTTTAATATTATTCTGCTCTCAGATCTACAGGGAAGGTTTTGACTCCAATATTTTGCTCTCTCTACAGTCACAAAGCTGTGTGTGCCAGCAGTAGCATAAAAAGTGTAAATGCTGCAAAAATATGTTGCCATTTCCTCTCACTCTGGTGCCCAGAGTAGAAATTTGGCTGAAGGCATTCACTGCAGTTTGGAATTTTCTTTTAATATCGTTTTTCTATAACTGTTTTCTTTTACATTTTTTTAAACATTTTTAGTTCTCAGGAAATGTTTTAGAAGGGGAGACTGGAAACAGAAGCACTTTACTTACCCATAGATCAAGAGAAGGGTGAGCAGTGCCCTTTGCTGCCAACGAGCTTCAGTCCTTGGACGAAGTGATCTTCTCAGTGGCTGAGAAAATATTTCGAGCTTCATGCACATTCAGTTCTTGGCCATTTTTTGGCTGAGCAGTGACAATTCAAGTGTTGTGGATCTCTTTCCATTAAGTACAAGGCTGACATCACCAATGCGTTTCCCATATGACAGCAAAGAGTTTCCAGATGGAAACAACTTTCCAAATGCTGGACTGGCCATGAACTATAGTAGTGATGCAGAGGTCTCTGCACATCTGAGTCAGAGAAAACTGTCATTGTAAAATAATAATAGTAATAATAATAACAACAACAACAATTCTAATTTATAATAACCACATTAAAATATGTAGGTCAGCATGTATGTGAGGGGAAATGAGATTTTCCATTAGTTTTCCAAAGTCTGTTCTTGGTACAACAGGTGTAGGATCAGACAGATTCCTTTTAACAGAAACAGCAAATCACTGTGGCCTTGTAAGAAAGACAGAGTACACTTAAATTTAGAAAACCCCTTGTGCTCTTTGTATGTTAACGATGAAAACACCAGCCCCTAATACATTATATGCATCTGTGGGCTAATAATAAAATACTACTTTTTCAAAACCTGAATTAGTACCACTTGTAATTAGAAGGCGTTTGAATTAGATGTAGCTTAAAGTCCAGCTAGGGAGAACAAATGGGAGGAATTAGAGATCTCTGTGTAGTTCCAGCATTGCAGCCTCACTGGGGTCACACAGATGTGGTGGGATAGCTTCCACAACCAGAAAGATGCAATGGGTCAATCTACCTGCATGTTGAGGGAGCTGATCAATGTCACTGGGAAGCTGCTCTGAAAAGTCCTTAAAAGGTCATGGTGATCAGAGGAGATAACTGAGAACTGGGAGAAAGTAAACATCCCTCCTGTCTTCAAAAAGAGAAAAATGGAAGATCTGTGAAACTACAGGCTGGTCAACCTCACCCCAATCCCCAAGAACGCGATGAAGATAATCCTCCTGGAAAACATTTCCAAACATACAAACGGCAAGATGACTTTGAGTCACCAACAGTGATATACGAATGGGAAATCACACACAATCATCAGTGGGTGAGGGGAGAGCAGTTGATTAAGTCTGTTCCCACTTTGGCAAGGCTTCCAACACCACATTCATCATAGACAAATCAGTAAGATGCAGACTGGATAAATGGACAGCAAGGTGGGCTGGAAACTTGATGAACTGTTGGGCCCAACCAGGAATTCAGCTGGAAGTTGGTCACAGGTTTTGTGTCCAGGGTTGATATCAGGCCCAAGTTTGACATCTTCAGTAATGACCTGGCTAAGAGAACAGAGTGCAACCCCAGAAAATTTGGCAACAAAGCAAAACTGGGAGGAGTGGCTGATACACCAGACGGTTGTGCTGCCATTCAGAGGGACCACAACAGACTGGAGAAAGCAACAGAAATACTATGAACATCAACAAAAGCAAAGGGAAAATTCTACACCTGGGGAGCAATAACCCCAGAGGTGCCTTCTAGCCTCAATCAGTCTTTGGTTTTGTGGTTCCATGTTATTTGATTCTGGTCAGAATATAGAACACCTGCTCACTGCATCATTACAGGGCAAAAAAATTTCATGGATTACTACTTCAGGAGAACTTGGTTTTTTGTAATTTTAGAACAATAACATACAGTTTTGAGGTTTTTTACTACTTGAAAAGTTTTAAAACAAGACAATAAACTAATCTGCTTTTCATTGCAAGTGCACTGTAATCTGAGCATTTTACCAACTGTCATTATGCATTCACTTTAAAGAAACTATTCAAAGTACATTTAGAACAATCCTATTAGTCTACATATCTGAGCTGGTTCTTGAACTAATGATGAATTAGAGGGTCCTCTATATGAGGAAGTGTCACTTTTTGAAAACAACAGGAATCTACCTACCAAAGACTAAGATCATGAAACAGTCCCTGACACATTCTCAACAATATTGCTGTTAAACCTGCTGAGCACGAAAAAATGCTGTTTCCAATAATTATGTATTTGTTTCTATAGAAGTATTTTGATTTCAGCTGGCTGTAATTTTTCTGATTCTCTAATCATGCCTAGATTTTGTAAGCTTTAATTACATCTAAATCAATGTCTTTGCAGTGTGCAAAAATGGTTTGAGAGCAGAGCTTGGTGTAGAACTCTCCTAAATTGTGCTTTTGTGTGGAGAATTAAGCAGCTGCCACACCTCACTGTAAGAGCTTTCTGTTGAGTATATGGAACATTGGTACACGGAGCTATAACCAAGTTCTGAAGACAAATATGCACACATTTATGTGGTCACTGAAGTTATTCCAGTAATATTTATATTACTGAAACTTAGATAAAAACCATTAACTTCTACACAGTAACTTACATGTTTGCTCACAGCTTTCAAAGAGCTTTGAAACATATCCAGCTACTAGGAACTACATCTGTGTGGTATTGCTCTTTGGAGCTTTAGTTAAATGCAGCAAAAAGGGAGGATGCAATCCAGACCACTTGTTTTGTGAGTGTATAAATATGTCACAGGCACCACAATGCTGCTCAGAGTGGATGTATAGAAACTGTAACTTGCATATGAGGACATTCTAGGCTTAAGAAGAGGGGACATATTAACTGTACAAACATTAGGAAACTGATAGCTCAGCGTGTACATTTTCATGCCAGCTTCAAGGTTGGTCTAAAAGCTCAAAGTTTGTAACTGTTTTTATTTTCAAAATAGCATGCAGAACTAGAAAACTGAGCTTAAGATAGATTATTGTTCATAGTCATAAATCTCAAGCTGATTTTCACAATAACAAAAAAATTATTGGCATATATTTAGACCATGCATGACCTTGCTGAATCAACTTGGCATTCTCAAGAACAACAAAATAAAACCAGATGACAGATTCTTGTTTTCAGACTCTACAGATGCATCCCACAGCATGTGAAGAATAATTGCAGTGGATATGAGAGAACTCATCTCATCCCCCATGGGCTTTAGGTGACATTTGCCTAGGTTTTAAACATTACTGAAATCTTTCAGGTAAGTCCTGGATGGGGCCTTCAGCATAGATCATGAGTTTCATTAAGAATCCATGGCAGAACAGATTGACTAATTAGTAAATAAAATGTCCTTGGACAAGAAAATCTTAGGAGGAGGTACATGTAATAAAGCTAATTTTCTGAGCTTTTCTGGAATTGCTACAGCATGAACTCCTCAGAGAAACTTTTGCAATTAAGGTTTTCATGTGGTCTTCCCACCATGTACATTGGGGAGATCCATGGGAAAACCTAGTCCCAGCTCTGTGTGCCTCTCATTCTTCTGCACTTTTCTTTGGATACAAATAGGCATTAAAGTCATGACAGAAGCATCTGAGGTTGGATATGGGAAAATGAAATGCTGTTAAGTCAGGAAGCAAAATTAGAGTTGTTATTGTTTTCCAGCACTTTCCACAAGTATTGTGTGCAGACAGGGAATGTAAAGTGGCTGTTCCCAACTCCAGAGCCTGCTCTGGCCATTTCTCTATCCACCAGACAGATCTTGAGTTACATGATAGAGTTGCTGTGGACTGTTGGGAAGATGACTGGAGAGCGATCCCCCTTACTTTGCTGGGAGAATCATGTTGGATCATGCTCTGCTGCAGAACCAGAGCCACTCGATCTACAGGCTCTGCAGCCTGGGAGGCACCTGCAACACATTCCCTCCTTCATCCACAAATGCTTATAACTTTAATGCAAATGCTGGAAAACAGAATGTGGAAGTAACATAGACACCTCCCTGAATTTGTTTTTTCTTAACTGGAGCAGAAATTGGCAAAAGCAGTCTTTTGTCTATGAGTGTCTTGAGAGACTATAACAATATGGATGCAATGCTGGAGGAAGCCGAAAAAGGGAAAGAGAAGCATCACCTGCTGAAAGACTAATCAACTGCTTTCACACACAGACAACATTATTTCACAATCCTGAATGTAAACACAACCCTTTGTTCTGTAATAGATATTAATAATACAAGTGTGTTTGCAAATGAGCACCTGCTCCTCTCTATTTGTATTCTCTACCTATGCTGCCTGTAAAAGTAAATGGCACATTTTCTTTTCTGCTTTTCATCCAAAGTAATGCTTTTTTAAATCAAATCTCATACTTGACTAATGCTCCTATGCCATCACTATCACAAAACTCACATTTAGTCCAACTATGAACAAGCTGTTGGCTGCAGTTCTCCCATCCTTAGCATGTATTTTCTTAATATCCCATGCTAATATGGTGTATACAACTAGACAAACTAAGACAGAAGCAGAATTTTAATATTTCACTTCAACACATTATATTCTTGGGGTTGATGTTTTGGCACAACACAATCCAGGCTGTAGCTCAGCAAAAGTATCATTTGCTCTGCAAGAATCTTGTGTACAAGTTGTTAATTGAAAATCCTTGTCTGTGGTTGGTTGGACTGGGTGAAGTGTGAATGTATATTTCTGACACTGCCTGAGAGAGAGGGAGAAAGGAAGCATGTTTTTAAGGTTTTGTAGGACTGAGACCTGAGGCTTGAACCAAGATGACCCTTATTTGGTAGGCAAAGGGACAGGTTCAGAAAAAATAACAAATCTATGAATCCCAGGTGAGACACTGGAACAGGCTGTCCAGGGTGGTTGTGGATGTCCCAATCCTGGCAGTGTTCAAAGCCAGGCTGGATAAAGCCTTGAGCAACCTCGTCTAGTGGCAGGTGTCCCTGCCCAAGGCAGGGGGATTGAGACTAGATGATTTTTAAGGTTCTTTGCAACCCCTTAACATTCTGTGATTCTATGATTCTATGTATTAAAATAATAATAATTTACTATTTGCTGAAACAGAACTTTCTGACGTTCCACAGTACTTGGCTTTATTTTTTTTTTTTCCTCATCTTTAGCACAGGAGCAGGAACACAGGTCAAAGCTGAGGAAGATGATTTTGTTTTACATGACGGCACTGGGTGTGTGAGAACATTTGGAACTCCCAGGGCTCAATTTCATATTGGATTGATTCTTACCAGTAACTCTTCTGGGTTTTCTCTTGGAATTTGTGCTGCTTTTAAACAGCCATCATTGCTCTTCCTTCAAAATAATGACTTCTGATTCATACTGCAGGCTGTGAGAGAGGAACTGGCCTCTCATTTCCAGTGTGGTTGTACCAGGGTATATTTGATTCCTGGGTGTGAGATAACCTGGGTCAGTACTAGTTGCACATGTGAGCTCTTGGGTGGTTTTCCCAATTAAAACCATGCTACTCGCTCCCAACATTTTCTCCTTCACAAACTGATAGCTGAAAAATGCACACAACTCCAGCTGACAGAAGTTACTGAGGAATGAGGATTATTTGAAACATCATTAAAAGGGGGAAAAAAAGTGAACTCTACATTTAAAGCTGTGCTTTCTGCTTGATTTCTGTTTGATTCTTATTAATACAATGAATCCCCAGATAAACTGCAAAGCAACTGGCCCCATCTTCTAAAGTATGGCCACCTATGTGTGGCCCATGGGATTGTATTTCTCACATGAAAACAGTACTGACAGCACTATGTCACGATGCATTTATTTACCCACATCACGAGGTATGCCTCTCACTTTGAATTTACTCTCACCCTTATAAACCAGATGGTATCTTATTAACAGGAGGAGTTGTGGGGTCACAGAATTTTTGGCAATACAGACTTAGGCTGTGAGCCCAGCCTACCTTGGAGATCAAAGGATGAGCATAGTCTGAACATCTTCAGAGTCTGGTGAACAGACCTACTATTCTTTGCACAAATGAACCTCAAATGAGATCAGATTCACACTGCAGCAACTGACAGGTCCATTTGTATTACAGAGCTAAAAGAAAAACAGCAAGGAGAAAGATGTATCTCTGCATCTTTCTTACACAACTGCTGATAGACCTGGTTTTGATTATATTTCAGGGTTTACTCTCAGCTTTCCACTGAGAGTTTGGTGTACATGATGGTGTGGATTAAAGCTCTGTCAGCTTCCTGATGACATGGGAATCCTACACATGCAAAATCAGGACTTTTAGTTTGTTCTCTAAGGGGGAGGCTTATAAAGAGGCATTTAAAAAGCTGAAATTGCCCCAACAAGCCTTGTCTTGGGAAATCCTTCACTAAAGGAGAATTTCCAAGGAGTATAGTGATTCCACATCCAGATCCTCCCACCACTGTCACTGCTCCCATATTCAAGGTAGGCTTGTGGTGGAGGGCAGTGAGTAACAGTGATGGGATAGCAAAATGAGCAGAGCTCCATTAATCCTCCAGCTAGTACAGCCACAGTGACTGTACATCATCTCATCCAACTTGGCCACCTAAATTTCAGGCATGCAATCTAAATTAGTCATTCCCTCTCCGGTCTACATGGTCCAGTTAATTCCATACAAAGACACTTTTGTAAAGGTTCCTACCTCTCTCCATTGGCCCAGACAGACTTTAAATGAACATTGCTGAAGTTAGATGAGACAGCCCCAACTGCTAAGGACCATGATTCATTGGTATGATTCAGAGCAGCCCTTCAGAGATTTCAGGGAGAAGAGTTGTTACAACCTTACACATGCACATTTCTCACACTGATGCATTCAACTGAATCAGTGCAGTGACATTGGATGAGTCTGACCTTTCTTATCCTACAGCATCCAGCTTTCAGAGTGCCTGCCCATTCTCCCACCCACAAAGAGTGAGAGATCATACCCATCACTAATTTCACTTGCTAGAGATCCTATCCAGCCTCTGTTGCTTAATCTCAAAGAAGTCATGATAAATAAAATCAAATAAACCCCATCTGTGATGAATTACAACTGCAACATTAACTGAAGCTCTGCTCAAACACCAGCTTTGTCACTGTAAGGTATTTAAAAACTCAGCAAAAAGGGTTACAAATCAAATGTCTGGTAAGCTTTAAATCCTTTCATTCGGTCTCTATAACTCTGTAGCTTTTCCCATATATTCCTTGAATAATGCTTTAAAATATATTTTAGTGGCAGCACCTGATAAATCCTTCTAAAGTATCATTAATTAGATACAAGATCATTTGCTCCATTTTTTTTTCTTTTTATTAATATAAAATTTACTAATTCTAATTGTATTTGTTTTCTCTTTTTTCCCCTTCTTGTTTTCCTCTTATTGAACATTTTTTCTGAGTCAAATTAACACACCATTTTTGTTAAGGCAGTATGAAAAAAAATCAACCAGTGCTTCTCCCTCCCTCTTTCTCTCCCTGTCAGTCGAAATTATTTTTAACTTCTACCTTTGGGAAATGAAGGATGTTGCTAAGCAGTTTAGAATTGATTCTTTGAAGAACTTCAAGTAGCAAAAACGTCTTTAGAACACATCCACCCATAGGCTTTAGAATTCAGGTGGGACATTCAACAAGGCACTGCTTTTTCTGTTGTTTGGGGGTTTTTTCTATCTGTATTTTAATCAGTTCTTTTCTCTTTATGTTAACTGTGTGCCCTGAAGAATGTCAGCAGACCTCTATATTATGCTGTACAACGAAAGTCTGCAAGTTTTCCAAAACTTCTGTGTTCAAAACACAGGAGAATTTAATTTGATCTCTACAAGAAACTTCAATGATTTAGGGATCTTCTATTTTCTTCCACTGCAAATCAGTAATAATTAATGACCAGATTTAGCTCTGATTTCTGTTAGACTTGACAGATTAGTCTTGTTCATAGCTGAGACAAATGTCCAGCTCTGGCTTTGTGGTGGAAGCTTAGTCTACATAAATGGGTTGGTAAATCAGACTACCAAAACTCTTTCTAGTACAAATATTTCTTGGGTTAGATCTGTAAGTCCCTTAAAAGGATAGCATAGCATTTAGGTAACCAGATTAAAAGAAAAAAATTACACTGTATTTGAAAACCATCAGTACAGGACCTTGGAAAATTTTATCATTTTTTTAGTTTATAGTCCTAAGGCATAATTCCTAGAGGTGATCTATAACATGATTGTACCATTGCCCACAAATGTTCACTTCCCATCCCCTTGTTACTCATTCCCACTCTTATATCCCAGGGGAAAATCCTTGCCTGCAATGTTTCTGAGGCCACTTTTCAGCTGAGGAAACAGAAAATTTTGGTGAAGAGGCAAGAATAGATTTTTTAGCTATTATTTTAATCTCTTACTGCCTTGACTATGTAGGACAATTGCCAAGCCTAATTTTGATCTGCTGTCTGGTGTGTATGCACACAAATTCCCTTCTATTGCCCAGGACCAGAGCCCTGTGATGGGCTCCTCCCAAGGAAGACCAGCTCACCTTCTGGAAGGTTCCTTGTTACAGCTCCCTGGCCTACTCTCACCCTGAGGAAGGAGCCAAGGATTTCCCGTAATACTAAATTAATTACAGCTGCCTCTCCAGAAGTCTTTATGTCTCATTTGGACAACTACTTCAAGGTCCATCATCCCGACTATATGATCAACTCAGGTCCTCTAAGCAGGGTGGGAGAACAACCATATTTGTGCTTCCTCTCCTCTTGCTGACCTGAAGCAGAGCACCCTTGAGAAGAGCCAGGGAGGGCAGACTTGAGAACAAAGAACTGCACTACTAAAAACTGTATTTTCCTGACTGTGATGACAATGACCAATATTGAGCTCAGGAAACAGCAGCCAGACAACATGTGGGAGCCCTGTTACCTGGGCCTAAAGGTGAGATCCCACACATGAAGGCCACCAAGGACAGTAGTCAGGCTTTGAACATGTGCAGAATATGGAAGATCAAGAGAGGGGCAGATAGTCTGTAGTCAGAATAATTTCCATGGATAGAGATCTAGCGAGGGACAAGCTAGAAGAGCTTGACTTAGTGATCTTACAGTCTAGTAAGGCACTATCAGCATTCCCCTGGCAAATGAGGATTGATTTACTTGTGTAGGATAGATTATCAAACACAGACTTAAAAATTGGTGCTATGTCATGTAACTACAGCTCGTGTACCTTTTTAAAAGTTACTTGGTACAGGGTTTAAAATCGGTGTAAGTGGTCACTGGAAAAGATTGACACAACTTCCATAGAAAATGAAACTACCTATTTATAGTTATGTACTCATGCAAACAGACAGTGTATCATAAATAAATACCACCATTCTGCACTTAACATCACAATGGAAGTGAAATAAGGCAAACCCCAATGTATAAAATCTTTATTGGATCTCAGGAGGAAGAAAACAGCAACTTTTTCACTGAAATGTGTATTGGCCTGTGCTGTCAACACTAGTCCTCCAATGCAGAACAATCTTCCTAATTGTCCACAGGAGAGGAATATAGTATTATAGAAAACATTTGGTAACTTGATGCAACCTGGTTTCTTCTATACAAGTTTTAACTGTTTACTGGTATTGGTCATGCTGTGCTTTACACACTGTTTTCTTTTCTCATTAGGGAGGTTAAAATGAACTCCACTTTCTGTGCTTCAGCATAAAGTTTTTGTCACTCTCATCTGAGAAGTGACTGAAGGGACTTTTGCCTTCCATCTCCTGCTTTTTTCAGGTAACTTCCCACCCAGTCACTAGGAAATGATGCAAGGAGAAGGGGACAAGGACTCAGGCACCTCTTCAATCCATTCTGCTCTCTGAGGGGAGATGATTTGTTTCATTTCGTGAGTATTGGGCCACAGCTTGAAGTCCATTGAAAAAAAAAACTTTTTTCCTTCTGATTTAAGCCCCAATAAAAGAGCATCTGCTGCCCACAGCACAGAGGTTTCCCTCAGGCACAGCACAAAAGGCAAGCAAGGAGGGAGAGGATGACCTTCTGTGGTCGCCTCCCTCTTGCACAATTCTGTTAACCAAGTTCTCAGAAAACCTTCAAAAAACAGAGAGAGAGAGAGAGAGAGAGAGAGAGAAAGAGAGAAAGAGAGAGAGAGAGAGACTTTACAAATATTTTAAGTTTTAAAACTAGTTTCCGGGCAGGAAACAGTCATGAGTAAGAGTGAAGAGTTCAACACAGGGAGAAGTATCAAGTTATATGCTCAAAAAGTCAGTATGCCATACATATAAATGATCTTGTGGAGTGTGAGGGGTTTATTTCAAAACTGGTTTTACTGATAAGACAGTGACTAAGGGTGGGAAGAAAAAAGTACCAGGAACCTCTGACTGGGAGGGCAGAAAAAGAGTGGAGACACAAAGTGGGGAGGATTGAACCTTTCCCTTGGTAGTGGCAAAAGCATTTTAATGCAGTGAATAAAAGTGAAAAGAAAGTATTTTCCTTTGCTCTCCTCAAAAAATTATGTGTCTGATTCTCAACTCAAATAATAATCACAGCTCCTGAATAAAACCACAAGGGCTGAACAGATGCTGTTTGCAACAAAAAAATTCTAGACTGAAATTAAACTCCCACCTACTCTAGTGAAAATACAGTGTTGAGCAAACAATCCAAATTCCATTTTGGATTGTCCCTCAAACTGAAAGGAAGAAGATTACAAGTCTTTATGGTTCTTTAAGATGTCTGTTTGCTATATAAATGAACATAGGGTGTATAGAAGCACAGAATAACAGAGTCACAAAATATGCTGAGTTGGAAGGGACCCACAAGGATCATCACAGTGCAGCTTCTGGACCTGCACAGGACACCCCAAGGGTCACCCCATGTGCTTGTGAGCATTGTCTAAACGCTTCTTGAACTCTGTCAGGCTGGTGCTGTGGTCACTTCCCAGGGGAGAAGATCACTGTAAAAAGTGTTTCCAGAGCTAACAGGAAGAGTTTTGAAAATGTTGTACTAGAATGTTATGACTTTATTAGAATAAAAGCTGTTAAAATCATATTCTCAAACCTAATATTTATATTTCATGATATAGCAAAAACTGTAAAGAACATTGGCTGCTGCTCTAACAGTTAAAAGCATAATTATACAGTCATTCACCTAATAAGGCAGTTTTACATCCAGAATTTAAAAAAGGAGTTTTGAATTATAAAAAAATGTACAATTTTATACTGCCATCTTACTACACAATTTTATTGCTTGGCAAAAACAGCCAAACATCTCATACCTCACTGAAGGCTCTTTTACACTGTTCTCTTCTGGCTGATCAGCAGTGATGCCTTAAAGCACATGAAACATTGAAAAATTGCAATTAATTTCTGAAAACTGACTTTTCACATTTGTTTTAGAAGCACAAAATTCACTTGAGGAGCTTGCAGCTTCTCTTGCCTCTGCTGCTCTTATGCTCTCAGTGCTTTAGGAAGTACCATCTTCCTGAGGAAGTAATGGAGATATAACTTTTGTGCTTAGTATTCTTTTTTACTTCTGAAACACAAGGTTCCTACTTCAAGTTTTTACATCATAGAGAGAGAAATAATCACTTACACCTTTATATCAATATTTCATCCTAGACTACAAAGGAAAAATAATGAAAATGAGTCTCCTTTCTTACTTGGTTTGCTTGAGATCTTTCATTTAGTCTTCTAAAAACCTTCCAGAGCTGAGTGTTGTGTATTGTGTGTGGGGAAGGTGTTTCCAGATAGCTCATAGTTTCGGTTTATCACCTTCCTTTATTTTCCCACAGTCCTAGTGCCTCAAAGGAAAAAGTTTTCCTGATGCCAGAAAGAAATATTTCTTCATGTTTTTCTTGCTATAGGTACTTCCTTAGATGAGCTAATTTTCACCTACAGAACCTTTTGAGTCATTTAAATCAGAGGAGACAAGCCTTTTCCTTGCAAAGGGCTAAGCAGACCCTCTCACACACCTCTCAAAGGCCACACATTAACACACAGATTAGTGTTATTTTATAAACTGCGAGGGGAAAAAAAAAAGCTTCAGGTCTTATAAAATAAAGTCACAGCATAATTCTGCCAATAGGTTCTCATCTCTTCTATACGTGACCCGCCTTGCATGGTAGACTCCCATATTTATACACCTCCTTGAAAAACAACTCCTGAAGGCTTTATTAAAGGAAATATCACATACACAGCATTCCAGCTCTGGAAAAATTCACAAGGAATGTCTCGGAAAGTAAGTTAAAAGTGTAGCTCATCTCTGACTAGATGCTCATTTAGGTTAAAAAGATACTCACCGAAGCAAGAGGACTACATGCATTTTCCTTGCCAGCTTCTCTGTGCTGATGTATTCCCTAATAAGAGCCTGGACTGCAGCACTCATGGAATGCTGTTCCCACCATGGCGTATGTGTGAGCCACACCAGCTGAGGGTGTGGGATGACTAGGCCATGTGTCCCACCATTCGGGCACCATGGGCACGCCACTCGCTGCTGAAGCACATCTGAGGCAAAATTCATTCTTGCATTTCAAAGGAATCTCCAGAGGAATTACTCACATCTGTATTTTTTCCACACTAGGAAGAGTTGACAAGATTGAGTGAAGTTTCTCAAAGCTGTGTTCTGAACAGCCAGCTCTTCCTGTCCTCCCTCCCCATATCTCCTCTGTGAGTTGATGCTCTTCTCGCTCACACATCCGAAATTTTCTTTATATCAGAGAAATTCTCCCACACCACATGAAACGCCTTTGTTCACTCTGCAGTGTTTGTTGAGAAGGATGGATTGGATCCACAGAAAGATCATAGTAGGCATGTGAAAACATACCTAAAACTTAACTTAAGCCTACATTCATTTATAGCGGAGTTTGAGGCTTTTCTCTTGTGGATTTCAGGACTTCACACTTGCTTGCATGCTGTCAGTTAATGAATGTATCCCACGAATTTGTGAAAGGCCACACTTAACAGGTTGTGTCACCAGCTGGGGGTACTAAATGTTTTGGGTTTCCCAGAATATATCCTTCTCCTTCTGCCTGGAAATGTTCTCTGGGTAGTAAAAGATAATTTTTCCCATTTGTCTGGATAAGTGAGCCCAGAGAAAAGGTAGCTCTCTGGCTGCCAGATGTATAGCAGCCCTGGGCAAGTGTATGTGCAGATCACCAGGTGGATGTATTGCTTCACATAGCGAGTCAGATGGACCCCAAATGCACCGATTCTGTTGTGCACAGTTTCTGTGCCACTCCTTGTTGGGAAACTGGGACAGAAGTATTTGAGCCCCATTTTGTTTACTTTATATTGTTTACATTGTAGTATAGAAGTGGCATCCTGTTCTTTTTTATCTTAAAATACTTGTGCCTGATTTTCTACATTGTCAGCATTTCTCCCCCACTTGAAATTCTCAGGCTTATTACTCATGCTTGTGTTTGAGGTTGGTCTAAGGGTAAGTATTAGATCCAGGAGATCCCAACAGTTGAAAAATCCCAGCCCATGTGTTGGGGCATAAAGAGGTGTCTGGTAGTGCTGCTGGGATGGCTCCTACAGCATCACCTAATCAACTTCATCCATTTTTGTCTGTCTGGACAGCCTGAAGTTGCTGGGAACTGGGCTGAGCCACTGAATGCTGAGGGGTGGAACAGCAGCATGACCTCTTTGCTGAATGAAAAGCAGTTCAGATGTTGATGCATAGTCTGTGTATCTATAGACATGGAGCGGGTTGGTGGAATTTGTGATTCTAGCTATCTATAAGAGCTATCCTGTGCATTGTACATATTGCCATGAACCCATTTAACTTGTACTCTAGTTTTGATCACAAGCTCACCAGTAAGCAACTGGCTAAGCGTGTGGAAGCAGTGGCTCAGGGGGCACATAAAAAGGAGACAAAAGCAAAACGGCCACTAGCGCTGCCGAAAAGGAGGTCTAAGATGTGATGTCAGAAGCAGGCTTTAATGCTTTACTGTGACCACAGTTTCATCCAGCAGGGTGAAGGAAAGTGCCCACTGTCATGCAACTGCTGTCATGCACTGGTGAAACCTCCTCATCCTGCCCTACATAGTTCAGCTGTGATCCCACTTCTCTGTGCTTTTTTGCAGTGAAAAACAGAAAGTGCTTCTTTTCTTTAAAGCAATAGAGTCACAGAATCTACCTAACTTTGTTATCAGATTATTTCCTTGAAGCTGTAGATCAGTCTCTGAAATTTTCTGTGTGCACCAGGAACTAAATGAGCTAACCTTCTGTCAAGCAGCGAATTCTGGGATATTTTTTCCACTTTTGCAAACATTAGTCTGTTTAAGTGAATCAAGTGCTTAACATGGCATGATGAGGAGGAACTCTGGGGAAAAACTAGTGAGCTCATAGTCCAAAACTGATGCAGTCATAGTACTCAAAGAAAAAGAAAGAAAAAAGCACTCAAATTTTCCACTATGATAAAACCAGAAGCAAGCGCTAGAATAACTAGGTTTTGACATCCATTGTTCAGTGTCACTAGAGTGTTATTTTTTCTATATAGCAGAACAGTGGTTAATTCATAGCTCTTGGGAATTTTTTTCAAGCACAAATCACTACAATTTTTTCCCCCCCACCACTATATCAATAAGTGGTTTGTAAAAATCTGCAGGGAAAAATAAATCATGCAAGCTGGCAAGTAGTTTTAGTGGCATTTAAAACAACTGTGGTAGTTATAAACAGTAAACAAAACATAGTAACCAATTTAAACACTAGAGATTGTTGTATCATAGGAGCATAAATCATTAACTTAATAATTTCAACAGCAGTTACTCAAATACAAAATTGAGCCAACAGTACCCCCTGTGGCAAAAATGAAGTACTGTATTTCTTACAGAAAACTGACACAATCTGTGGTCACAGTTTGGAAATCCTCTGAATCTGATCCTTGGAAGAGAGATCTCCAAGTAGCTTTTGCACTTTTAGGAGGAATTATATTGCAGACATATTTTTGACAACACAATCCAGAGCCTATGAGCAACGGAGATGAGGTTAGAGGTATTTCGAGAAAAGATACAAAAATTTAAATGTGATGGAGACCACTACTGGGATTCAGGCAGTTCTGTGTTTTTTAGACAACATTCCAGGCTGTTTTTCTGAAGAACCAGTGGGATGAAGCAGGAGATTATAACATAGAAGGGCGTGAAGATGCAGTGTTCACTCTGGCTAAACTCCTATTACGGTAGCACTGACGGGTTCAGTTCCAAATATCCCAGCTGGCCCTTTACGAAACACTGAAGCATATCTGAAAGGAAACTACACTCTCCTCCCTTCAGCCAAATCCATGCTACATCTCTTCTGACTACTTGGAAATGAAGCTCAGAGTGACTAGGCTTCTCTCTAGGCATTAGTCATGGGTCAAAAGTTAGGTGGTTGAATCTTAGCTTTAAATCTCCTTAATTTTCCAAGAAAATTGCAGAACTTCTAGGATACATGGATATTGCTCAGCCAAAACTTCTTTTGATTTTCATCTTCAGATTTTGATACCTTTTCAAAGAGATGAGAACATTCAAAAATTTTTGTCAGACTTGGTAGGGAATGCAATTCATTTTCAACTTCTTTCTTTTTTAATTCCTCTGCTATTAGTCTTTCCAGGACAGCATTTTGGTAATGGGAACAAATCATGTATTTCTGATTTTAGATGATTCTATGGAGAGGGGGGGAAATCATTTGGTAATGCCTCACTTCAGAACTGTCTTTTATTTAAGAATTTTAGAATTCCAGTTCCAAACCTCTACGTACAAATTTTACATATGCAAATATACAGAATTGTATACAGTCTTGACTTTGGTCAAAGCTCAGGTAGAAAAACGTAGAAAATATCACCCGAAATAAAACCAAGAAAAAGAAAAAATGCAACCATTGAAAAAGAAGAAGTCAATCAAATGCTATTACAATAGCAGACAGAAGCTCTAATCTTCTTATCCACATTATCAACACGTCCCACTTTAAGAATTGTCTTCTTTCCCTTGTTTCAGTGTTATTCATATAGTAGGAACCTTGTACAGCATAAAATAAGGTAACAACCAATGTCCAGTGAAGTTATAACCTAATTATAAAGCAAGAAATGAAAAGCAGAATCAGTGGTGAAGGGACACTTTTCACTTCCATGAGTACAATAACAGTTCTTGAGTAAATACTGGTTTTCCTCATAAAAATCACTCAGTCAAACCTCTCTTCCTCAGATGTCCATGAAATTGAAGGGTGGTGCTCTGTAATTTCAGCCTAGTCCCTTATTTAACAGTAGATTTTTGTTGTGTTATGTATGTACCCTGACATACATAAATGCTCACAAGAAATATGAAGTTTTTACCCAAACCCTAGGGAAGACACAGACTGAAAAGCAAGGGAGCAATTGCAAACATTCCTGCATGAGAATCCAGACTATTGACTCAGGCAAACACAACACATATAACATATACATTAGCAAATAAAGGTGACAAAAGGAATTTGCAGAAACAACAGGCTACAGTGCTGTGTACTCCAGAACTTCCCTCCAATCTCCAAGATTTAATCTTAGAAAAAAAATAAAATTAGGACATAATCATTATCTGCAATAGTTTTAACAATATTACCTTATTCTCTTGTCTGAAAGCCGTGGAACAACATGACGTCTTTCTTCTCGGTGTATCAGAGAAGACAAGATGCAGCAAAGTGCCTCTACTGCTGGTAAGTAATCTGAGTAACCAGTGGGGACTGAGTCAAGCCTTAGCTATCTGAGAGCCTTCCTCCCAGGACAGCCTTCTGAGAATTAAAATACAGAACAAGAAAAAGAGACACAAGATCCAGGATGGGCACTGTGAAGCTTGAAAGAGAAATTTCTGTTAGGATAAGCAGGCAATGGAAAAGCTGATCTCCCAAAACCTTGGCAAAGCCATAACATCTTCAGGTGATACAACTGCAGTCAGCCCACGCACCAGAGGAGCCTGTTGGTTAACTGTGATGGGCAAGTGCCAATGGCAAATGGAACCCAGGACGCTGCAGCAAGCCCAGATGATTGCTAAGGACTGAGGAGTCAGGAGGGGAAGGGTACTTTGGCATTTTGGGTAGGTTTAAGATGGTGTCATTTACCTACTCACAGGTAACAGAACAGAATTCTTCATCCTCAATGATCCAGAGTCTCAGACCACCTTCCAGGTTGATCATTCAGATTTATGTCCATTTAATATTACCTGCAGAGTAACCAGTTGCTGTATACATTACCAGTTATCACTAAGCCTAAACTGTATGTGAACTGTGAAAGTGAGATGTGCCAGACTTTGTAGAGGATGAATCCAGTTCATACACAAATACCTATCCACTGTGTTTACCAACAACATGCACAAAAAATATCACTTACCTTGCTTGGACTGAAATATTTTCCTTTTAGATGTGTCTTAATGTTTGCTTTATTTCTGAAGCTGCATTAGCCAAAAAAATCCTGACAATGTCCAACTATCATTGCTTTGCATCCAAACTGAGAATTAAAAACATATTTAGCCAAAACCAGAAGGTTTAAGGATATTTCCCAGCTGAAATATTTTTCAGGTATTAAACACTTCTATAGAACTTCACACACAGAAGGATTGTGCATCACTCACTAGGAAAAATCCCATCACCAAGAAGATTCCTTGGAGAAGACTGAAAACTAAACAGATATCCTGGACAATTACTCAGCTCTAGCTACCAGTAAAAAGCCATTTAAGAAGAAGAGGTGATTTGTGGACCTTTGCACTGGACAATAAATCTTGCGCTGGGGTGATTTTGAGACTATTAGAATCACCGGTTATCCAGAAAGTTATAGATACTAACCAAAACTCCACCTGTGACCCCTTAGGCAGACTGGGAGAAATAAATAATACAAAAGTGGATTTTGTACTTCAGGTTACCCCTTAGTCTCCTGGAATAAGTGGGATTCTTTTCCTCAGTGACAATTATGCATTTTTCACAACAGAAGCCAGCTCAGCTCCCAAAGCAATTGCTAGCTAGCACTGGGGTAGCCCACTCTTTACTTACAAGCATGCATTTAAAAAAATGCTAAGAACTTTCTTGAGTTCACAGGTTTGTAAAGCATTTTCATGAAAGACCCTTCTTCAAAATGTAGGCTAACGTTGATCACAGAAAAAAAAGGAGGCCTTGTTTTGACGTAGACAGGCAGCAAACATCTTCTCACTCTGGGTCTGGTTTAAGACACATCCTTGCAAGAAAATAACTAGGTTGTTAAGTGTGACTCAAATGTCACTTACATTATGAATAGTGCATGTCTGTGTGATGAAGAAATGCTGACTACATATGACTTCAGCCTCTTAAATAATTTTTCAGGCAAACCTAGAAGTTACTTAACATATGTCAACAACATAATCTGTAAACAAAATTAAAGAGTGAAATTTGGTCCATTAAATACACCCTTTAAGGTTCCAGAGATCATTAAATCAGCAAGTTATATCTGTCATTAATCTTTCTTGAATTAATGTCGTCTATTTGTGTCCAAATATATGTGATAATTTGGAATAATGCAATAAACAAATTTGCAGGGTTTCAGACAACACTGTAAAGGTATGATAAAGGGCACACTGCTGTTCTTCAGCTTCTCTCAAGAAAAAATAAATCATCCAAAATGATTTATCTTGGAAATATTGTGTGAGACATTTAAAAAAATGGAAAGCTAAATGAGGCAAAATTACCAGGTTGATACAAGACAAGATGAAAAATATCTTCATTTATCCAATTCCTTATAAATTACCATAAATCATGTTAATCTACCTTTAGAATTTCACAAATGCCCTTGATTAGCCACACTACTTAGTCACTATGTCAGTGTACAGCCTGGGAAACAAACCACTGTTCTGTAAGAACCTTTCTGAAAGCACACTCAGGTTTCTCTTCCAAATATTTGTCCAGAATGACATCTCATTGCAAAGCAGTTGTCAGGATCTTCTTGCTCCCCTCCACTTTTCAAAAGAGAATGTAAAGAAAATTTCACCTATTGACAAGTCTGTGTTATGATAACTCTGCTGGAGAACTACTAGGAAGGACTTTTGCAAGCATTCAATCTTGGTTCCCAAAAACCTTATTCTGGAAGCATGGTTCACCATCAAAAAGGGCTAAACCAAACCTGACTGCAATTCATATGCTGTCACTATTTTGGTCACATGAACATTCTGCAGCAGTTTGGCCCTTTTTTTATGCACATCAACTGGTTTGAGTTGCTTTCATTTTAAGCATCTCACTAAAATTCGTACAACCCATATTCCATCTCTCCATAACAATGTCTGCATGAGACAAAAAATAGCTATTAATTAGCATGCATTCAATACTTAGTGTCACCTTTTGATGCTCTTTTGAAATGAAATTTGAATTGAATTTTTTTGCATCAGATACACCCAACGCAAACAGAATGGAAAACCAAATGTAGTGGTGTTAGAAGCAATCATTTTCTCGAGCACACAATCCATATGCTTCACCACTCAACATTTCTAACTTGCTTCTCTGCTGAAACACTGAAATACTTCACAAATATATAATGTAATCATATATTAGCAACATTCATGTATGCTCACCATAGCATTTCCCTTGACGTGTCATCTGGAAGTGCCCATCAAAGCCAGACCCCATACAAGGCACTCTTAAAAGGCGAGAGAAAAATCTAAGACAAGATGTCATAATAGCATGAAGAGAATGGTCCAGCATTATGAGAACCTGATTTTAAGAAATCATTGAATGTCTACAGATTCAAAGAGAGGCAATCTATACCATCCTCTGCTACTACAGCTTCATACTGGAGTCTGATATCTAGACAGGGGGATAGAAAGATCTTTTTTTGAGGCAAGTGTCTGGGATTTTTTTTGTTTGTTTGTTTGTTTGTGGTTTTGTTTGGGGTTTTTTGTTTTGGTTTTTGTTTTGTTTTGGTTTTTTTGTTGTTGTTGGTTTTTTTTTGTTTTGGTTTTGGTTTTTTTTTTGGGGGGGTGGTGGAAAGCGGTGACTTCTGTATTCCATTGTATTAATTTTTTTGTCTCTGACAAAATAAGGTATATTAATTATGCAAAAATTCTGTGGGCATTTATACTGTGAATCAGAATGGTAGAGTACACTTTGACACAGTCTAAGGAGTGAATATTGCCCTGCAGTCCTTTAAAAAACTAATCCTGAGCTTAAAGCCCTGATTATCTCTTGCATAACTTACCTGTTCATTAGAACTGGAATTATTACATACACCTATGTCCTGCAATTGCCATGAGAAGTCATATGCAAATTTTACTCAAGTACTTACAAAGTTATAATTGTTCTTTAGCTTCTGTTGTACTCTCCAGCCTTCTTTAATGTGAAAGCATCATGACCTATTATTTTTTCTAATATCCTAATATGATTAATGGCTATCCTATCACTTAAATGGTTATTGTATGTAATTGAGCAGAATTGACCTGGATCATATTATTCAGAGCTTATGCAAACTTCCTCCTTGAGGTGGGTCACTTCCCAGTTCATGTCTGGTCCACACAGATCCTGACAGATCCAGACTGATATTTTGCAAGCATAATGACAACAGAGGATCTCACACAGGATCTTCAAAAGACTGATAATAACAATACTGCTCAGAAACGTAACAAGGTAGTTCTGTTACTTCAGGATACCTGTTTCCATGGATCATACTCAACTTGCTCAAACATGGGACAGTATTTATCAGTCATGCTGAAATTTGCATCCCTGCTGTGTTTCCCTGGATCCAGTGGGGATGTCTAGAGTGGCTTGAGAACATCATCTCAAAACTCCATTCTAGGAAACATTGAATGATTTTATAAGTATCATGACAAGAAATAAATGTGGTTTTGGTAATTATGCACCTCTATTTGGCTTTCTTGGGGGGTGCATTTGCAGTACTCTGTCTAATTTTGTCCCTTACTCTGTTCAAGAAAGACATCAGTGAACTGGAGGGAACACTATGGAGAGACACCAAGATGGTCAGCACGGAGCACAGAAGTGAAACAAAAAATCACAGGGGGCAGGAGAAAAATAAGCCAATGGTGGAATTTAACTGCTCCCTGCCACTCTTCAGGAAAGGGTGATCATAGAAGAGACAAGGTCAGACCCTTCTCAAGCCACACAGGAAAAGCAAAAGAGGAAACAGTCACAAGTCAGGAAAAAAAATTGTCCCTGAACATTAGGAAAATAAAAATTACAGAGAACATAGTGCAGCACTAGGAGGGTCCACAGGTATAAAACTAAATACCTTCACTGTTGTAAGAGAAGCCCAAGCATGGTTCACCAGCAGATTCTGGTCTGCAGGGCCTGATTTTCTCAGAGGGAGTAAACTTCAGCTGTTTCCACTGAAGTCTGTAATATGCATCAACCTTTATTACTTTGAGGAAATTAAAGATAGGTCACTCAAGATTCAAGGACCAGATTTTAAACAGTCCTTTATGGAGGGTACTGGACATTGAAGACAATTGAAGACACACCTATATGTTTAGGTACTTCAAAACTGGTGCTAAAACACCATGGAAAACCAGGCCCTCATTGTTTTATGTGTCTCTTTTGTTAGTTAAGTCAGATTTCTTTTGCTATCCCCCAGTGCTATAAGTGGTGCTGTGTTTATTTTCCAGGTCAAGGAGTTTCATGCACTGGAAACTTAACTTTGAAGAAATAATATAATAAGAAAAAAAGATTATCTTAAATCCAACAAGTTTAAAGGGAAGAGAAAAAAGTTCAGTTCACATGATTAACTGTCATAAGCACAGTACATACCATCAGAGGTGCCAAAGCCTGACTTGAAAGGTTTTAAATGTTTCAAGCTGTGCAAGCATGCGTTTCTTCAAACAGGCAGAACTGATTATGATGATCACAGGCAAAACCTTACTTAAACAGAGGATGTGCAATTTTTGTAAATCGTTATACAGCAATTACTAACTATTGAAATAAATGGCTTGCATGTTTATTAGCATTAGTCTTTTTTCTTCCGTCTGTATCCCTTGAAGAATAAAGAATGTTGCAGGTGATGAAGACAATTTTTGCCACCAATATAGGAACGGCAACAAGTTTGGAGCAAATCAAAATTGACCGAGTGTTCTTTAGATTTCAAAAGGTTTAGAAAACTTTGGGATGGTTTCAAATTCTGAATAACTCTTTTCTAACTGTTAAGGTCAGATTTTTTTTCACCCCTTTATTACCTAAAATATATATACATTCTGGTCATACCATGAAGCTGAATGAACATCTGTTCCCTAACGTGTCAGGAGTTGTACACACTCCTGTACACTCAACATTTTAGAAGAATCAATGGAAAGAAGCACAGAAATGTTGAAAATAGGGATAAGGTCATGCAATCCTCTATTATATTTTACTATTTGTGTTCTTAACTCTAAACAAAACCTTACTCAGCTGAGCTATATATATTTTTTCAAAAGTTATTTAAACTGGCACCAACCAGTGTTTGAACACTCCTAAATCTTATTTAACTTGCACAAGAGACTGAATTGATGAAAAGGTATGAAGCGAGATAAGAGTTTAAACAGAGTTTTGTAAGTGGTCAGTTTTGTCAATTTGAAGCTTAAGCTGACATCGCTTTAAGACGTATTATTGTAGATATGTTGTACCTTCAGAACCTCTAAATGCTCCAAAACACCATCCAAAACACCAAAACACCATCTTCACCAATCACCAGCAGATCCGAGAGATGGAAGCATCTGGAGGCAGAAAAGGAAAATATCTGAAGATGGAAAATCTCTTTACCTAGAAGATAGTGGGAGTTTACATCTCCAGTTTAGGTGAAGGCTAATTCTCCTCCTTGCTGGCAGTCTCCATCCCATTATATGGCCAAACAAATCAGTAGTTCTCAGGAACAGAAGGTCTGCCTGGGCAACTTGGGCTGCAAACTGAGTCTTAAAACATGTGCTTGGTGTGTTGTGCATGTCAGAGCCAGAAAAAGTAGGAACAACATTCTGAACTTGAACCCATGAAAACAATAAAGGATCAATATAACTTGCTTTCCACAGACAGACAAGAATTTTCTTTCCAGAAAGTCTTATTGTATTGTCTTATCATTTGCTCTCCCAGCTGGACACAATTGAAAGAGGACTGATTTTTAATAAATGGCAAAACAGTAAATCTGACTTTTTTTAAATGCTTCAGCCAGATTACAGTACAGCACTCAGACTGTGATTCGAAGAACTGTCCCTTGGTAGGCTGGTCCATGGTTAAGTCCACTGAAAAAAGGAGATGCTCAAACACTCTGCTCATTAAGATGTGTTCAATATTTCCCTGGGGCAATTCCAATTCCCGACCAGTTAGTGTTAGAGCACCTTGAATAAGCTAGAATTATTTGCTTCCTTTTTTTGGAAAATTAGTAGATTTTATTTGTTCAGAGTGACAAAACAGCCTGACTCCAGTGCCTGCCTCTTAGTCATAGTTTCTCCTTTCTTCTATTTAATGATTTATTTCATGAAATAGGATCTGTAACCAGTAATAAAAGATTGTTTGGGTTTTTTATTTTCTTCTTGTAGGCTGAGCATCTCATAATGAACTGATGTATCAGTTTGCCAGTATCTGACCTACTCTGTAGCATCTGACCTCTCTAAATACAGGCATACACTCCCATCTATCTATACTCAGCTCTTTCTCATACACATACTCTTTACACATACATATCAATTTCTGCATGTGTTATTCAGAAAAGTAATATACAGCCTATAGTATATTGAAGTTGTCATTCTGCAGTATCCTTAGATTTGTAATGGAAAAACCCAGATCCAAAGGGAAATCTAAGAGGTTGATTAATACCAGAAAAGGAATAAATAAGATTGGAAACAGAGTGGATGCTTGAAAATCTTACTTGCTTCTATCTAGGGTCACTAATTTAATTTTCTCCTACCGTCCATGTGGTTTTTGTTTTTTAATTTCCAGGAATTCCTGACTGTTTATTCTATAGTGAACCAATGGGATTTTGAGGCCATGGTATGTTGTGGGAAACGTCTCAGTAGTGTGTGTTCTTTGTTAAAAGTTGCTGAGGAGTTGCGTTGGTGTAATTGAACAAACACTGACTATCTCACTTTTAAAAGGGAGCATAATCTGCACATCAATTAAAGCCAAATGTCTGCTTAATGGGTAAGACACTGCTATGTGTCATCCTCCCAGTATTCATCAAAGAAGTGTTCCATAAGTGCCTTGAAATCTAATTGCCAGTGTAAAGAAAAAAATCTTCAAATATATTTGTGAAGGCAGATGGCTTGTTTATATACAATTTTAATAAGAACAGTGTTTTTCTAATAAAATCCTGTGTGATTTATCCAACATGTACAGCACAACAAAGGCAAACAAGGATTGGGCTACATGCACATGCATAACCAGGTTCTGGTTGCGCAAAGTGCTGCACCGCTTGCCCGAAGCCCAGCCAGTCACACCCTCCCTCCCTCCCATCCCAACACCACCACTGGAAGAGGGTGGGGAGCTGGGGCTTCAGCCTTGCACCTGGTAGTACGATGGCCACCCTGTTCAGTTTTGCCCTCACCACATCCCTTCCTGCTCCTAACAAAATAATAATATTAAATATAGATGAAATCATGCAAGAAGTAACAGAGGTGCTGCCAGTTGGTAGATGTCTGTCCTTGATCTAGCTCCAACCTCACTTGTCCTTCCCTGCCTCCTCCCATTGCCAATATTCCTCCCAGTGCTTCATAGATGTTTTCTTATCATGCTACTGAGTGGTTATTTTTCAAGTGGCTTCTCATAGCAGATGTGCTACAGGCACGTGCTGTTCAGCCTTTTGTCGATGTTATTTCACTTTTAAAAGAAGTGTTATTGCCACATTGCTTTAAAAAAAAAAAAAAAAAAAAGAAAAATAAACCCTAGAATGTCAAATAAAGAAACAAATCATTGGGGTTTTTAAATGCCTGCTGATAGTCTGATAATATTGCAAGAGAACCCTGGATGCTGCAGTTTTTACTGTACATTTCACAAAGTAGCTCTTTCAAAATGTCTCTTGCTCAGAAAGCTCTAGTCCTTATCCAGTTGCAGGACAACTCATTTAACACTTAGCAATAAATGCTATAGGAGAAACAAAATGTGGCACAAGTATGTTTAGATATACACTATTTCACAACTATATTTTGATTATTTGCTTTAACAAATAAAAAAAATCCCAAAATAAACTATGCATCATTTGGTTTCATGCCAGCAGGTGAACCCATCCACACTCTGTGAATTGTCTCTGCTGCTGCCATATACAGGGTCATGATCTTCTATTTACTTGGTCCTAGCATCTTTCTATTGTGCTTTTTATAATGTGTTTCCTTCCAGCTACTATTGCAGATACATTTACTCATGGCAGTTTTGCTCAGGTTTTCACAAGGTGTTTGGAAGTGCTGCACTTACACACAGCCAGTTCTGAGGTCAGCACTTCAAAATCAGCAGGGAAGAACTCATTGCAGAGAAGTATCGTTGGAGGTTGATTTTCAAAGGGAAATGTGCAGCATAGCAGTCATGTGGAAATAAAGCTAGGTTGGAGACACTATCTGGGTGGAGAAAATAAACAAATATTATATGAGTTTGGGAACTACGACTAGTGGCCAGATTTCCCCCAATGAGTATAAAACTGGAATTGCTCCATGAATTAAAACTTGGTTTCATGGGAGCTATGCCAGTTAAAACCAGCTGAAGAGCTAAGCCACAGCCCACAGCTTTTGGCTTTGACCAAACTGCACATCCCACCCACTTCATGCCCTTGATGTGGAAGCATGGCCTTGAGAAATGAGAACAAGAGCAGAAAATCTTTACTGAAGCCATCTCATACATCTGCTCCATTTAGCCTTTCATTACAACCAGTTCACTAAACAATACTTCCAGTGCCTGATTCATCCTCTTTTGTGCCAGTGAACTTGATGGACCTAAACCAGCATAAAACTAGAGCCACACGGAACTCAATTAAGCCCAAGGATTTTGAAAGGGTTGATTAGCTAAAGCTTTTACAGTTCCTGTTAATATTAAGCATCAAATGTGTTTATTTTGCAGAGGCTTTTGTGACTTCCAGAAACTTGCAACATGGAGTTGTGGGATAGTGGCAGGATGACAGTTATAGGTAATCAGGGAATGGTCTATCCATCAAGTAGCCTTCTGTCACTCTCTCAGACTTCTGCTCTTGAAAGGCAGCTTCAGTTCTGCTCATCTGTTTAGGAAAAACAAATTCAGTGGTTTTTGCTGACAGTCTCTCCCTCCTTAGCTCAACATCACTCCTTTCTCACATACCACCAAAACATCTGGGGTGGTGGCCTGTGCCAGAACTCACACCAAGTTGTCCAATTAGTCAGATATCCCCAGGGATTGGACAAATGCCTTATATCAGATATCTCTCCATCCCACTAATAGTTCTTGCTACACTGAAGAAAACAGTGGAATGGTTTATTTAAAATCAAAAAAAGAAAATCCATCCCAAAACACAGCAGAGGGGTATAAGCAGTTTGGAAGCCGAGGTTAGGCAAAAAAGAAAAAAAAAATGGTTAAATACAGTTGCCTGTGTGCATATTTACTTACAGACACACACAATATAACATTATCTCCAAAAACACCAAATGGCTGAGAAATTACAAGGCTGAGCACAAAATAGTACCAGAAAATATAAGAGAAATAAAGCAGCTGACTTTGAAAAGAGTGGAAAGTACTTTTGATTGGACTTCTACTAACTGTGGGAAAGCTACTAGGGGAAAAGTGGGAAATGTTTAAGCAACTGTTGGAAAGAGAGCAGTTGAAATTCTTCCCACTTCAATCTAAACAGGGAAAAGTGCAACATAGGCCATTGTGGTTAGGTATGGAATGAAATGCAAAGAGTTTTACAAGCAGAAAGCTGAAAGCTTTTAAAAAAGATAAACAAATCTGGTGCAGAGGATTTGGAGGCACTGTATGTAAAAATAAGCAGAAGTAAGTTAAAGGATCAAATTAAAGAAGCAAATGGAATTACTGAATGCTAAACTACACAAATATTTCAACTGACAACAATGGGCTCTTTAGACATACATTAAAGAAAAAGGAAAATATAATAGTGGTCTCCTAAAAATGCACAAAAAATGAGAAACAGGGACAACGGAAATGGTCTAATAATAGTATAGAGGAGGAAGGGAAAAAACAAGAATTATATTACTGTTCCTGATTCAGAGCCCAATCCTACAGGAATTGAAAGGCAACTCTTTACTCTTTTATGGGCAGATATTCATCTGCACCAGGTAGAGGACAAGACAGAAAAGGCAGGACAAAGCATGCCAATTTATCCACCTTTTTTCCCCAGTTGTTACTATGGGGCTGTCTCAGGCTCCTATGCTTGTAAGAGAAGGCATGAAACTCCAGCAAATTTCACTCCTGGCCACAATGATGCTAAAGATGTCCATCTGGTATTTGTGAATCACTGGGACTCAGCTCTTTTCTGATCACTTACAAAATTCAGCCCAACTTGATGCCAGATATCAAGGCACTACAAAGCCATTACAACATGATTTAACAACCTGTACTCCAGAGAAAGCCCAAGGCAGCTCAGCAATGCTTGGGTAACTCCCTACTTATTTTGTTTACACCTTTTGTGCATGAAAGAAAAGAAAAAAACAACCCTAAGTTTTAAGACAATATTAAATATCAGTATAACAGGCTATGAATGACAGTCAGATAGTCAGTGACACAGAATATCTGGACCTGGAAGACTTTCTTGTCTTACATGACTCTCTTCTGTCTTACGGACATTCAACGCAAAGCACTTCTGCAGAGGATTTGCAGAGGGAGTGGGCTATGAAGGCTATTGCCCTTCCTTTGCATCAATATATGCTTATGCTCTTTGATGGAGAGAGATCCTGCACTGAAGTGGATAAACTAGTATTTTTCCTTCAAGCTTTTTCTCCCCATCTGGCTCCACACCTGTTATGTGTTAAGTATATTTTCAGTGAAGACTAAAAACATTTAGGATGACCTAATAGATGTATACAAAATAATGAAGGGAGTGATAACGATGCATATGGTAAAACATCCTCCCGTCCAAGAAGCCCAACAGCTGAAATGTGGCAGAAGTATTCTAAACACAAACAAAAATAAAATCCAGTAAGAACCTAGTTCACAAAGATAAACAAACACCTGGAATAAATGGTGACACTGGACAATAAAAACAAACTGCAACAATGTCTTAAGTCTTTTTGTATAGCAAATAAAAATATAAACCACTGAAAAGCAATAATGAGATAAATGTAACAAGAAAATGTAAAGAAGACATATCCATGAGTGAGCTGCATGTGTAACAAAAGCAACTGTGAAAAAGCAAAAGTTTATTATTATTAGTTATCGTTACTTTATTCATCCTTGTGATATAAAAAGTATAAGTGAAGTCAAAGCAGGACACGTACAGTGGATTTAAGTACATACATACTTACAAATACTGCAAGAACAATTCCTGATTTCTTATTAAGAGCTATCACTGTTGAAGATGTTGGCACTGACATATTATTTCTGACCACTAGGGAAGGATGCTAAACTTTCAGAAATAAAACCACTGTTGCCAATATTTCCTGCTTAGAAAAATCTGCCTGACATCTCAAAACTGATTTGCTCTATTTAAAGTTAGGTCTGAACCCCAAATCCAAAATCTTAAAATAATGATTCTGTCCCTAATTTTGAAGCTTAACTTCTTCCCTGAGCCTGGTTCTCCATGGTTTTATTGGAGTTACATTGTTTTACACTTGCTGAGCATGTGGTTCTCTAAAGACAAGCTGAAAAGTACATATACCCTGTGCATTTTGACACAACCTATCAAGGCAGTGTTAAATCCTTAATATCACTAAAAATAGAGAAGTATATTTGATTTTTTTTTCCTTCAACAGCTCTAGTGTCTCTCAGTTCTGCTAATTTCTGCCCTGAGGCACAATGCTCACATGTTCAGATACTGCCCAAACATGCTGGATGATAGCCTTCTGTTTACACACAGGACAATTCTCAGCCCAAGTTTTTCTTCTCAGCCTTAAGAAGATGTTTTCATGTTGTTCTCAACAACTGTGTCTTGGGGCAAGAAGCAACAGGGTTTCATTAGAGCTTTGCTTGGACCAGAGCTGATTACCACCCACCGTGGATGGAGGGGTTTGTGTCCTGTTTGGCCCAAGTGTGCTGCAGCTCTGGCCCCATGTCCAACAGCCAAACCAGTAGAAGATGGTGATGGCTGTCACTCCCCATTGCCTTCTGCCAGCTTGGAAACCATCCACTGGGAAGCTGCATCTCATTACTGCCGCTGGACAGTGCTGAGCCGCGTTGGCTCATAGTGATTCATTCAGTGAATTTGGCATGCAGAAAAGAAATCTCTCAAAATTGCATTATTCCAGCGAAAACACCTGGATACCCTTAGGAAACAAATATAACAACACTAGTATTGAGAAAAAATAATCACTAGGAATTTTAAAAGGGGGAAATAATTGTCAGAGATTTTACAGATCAGAACCAGTTTGGTAAAACAGATCTCTTTGTAGTGTTATCAAATATTCTGGTGCATGGTGACATGCAAACTGCAGGTTTCCTGTTCTGCTAAATTATTAGGGTGGAACTTCATTAACTGAAAGCTTTATTTTAATATTAAAAATGTGGATAGGTGTTCCACTATGAAACAAAACCATATCAAAAAGAGTTATACTTGTATGCCCCATAAAGTAGATCAAAATCTACAATTTTGACTCACAGTCCATTATGTCTCTTTCCTCCTTCCTCTCCCAGCTTTTTAGCAAGGGAAGGCAGCAGAAAATTTGAGCATCACTCAGCTTTCTTGCTTTTCCCTTAATAAAGCATAGTAAAATTGAAAGCTTTAGTAAATCTACACATCCATCCTCACGTATCAAAAGGCTGAAAGGTGCTGGCAAAACTCAGAAATCAGGGTGTTTAAAACAGTAACTCTCCAACATCGTTATCACAAAGACTCTAATATTAAACACTTCAGCTAATTCCAAAGTGTTATAATGTAAGAGCAGCCCAGATTTTTCAAGCCTTTCTAAAACTGAAGTTCAGAATTACAAAGGGTACAATGCAAGAATCAGCAAAAACCTCTGCCTACAAGTCCCATTTAGTATTTCAAATACTTCCCACATGGAATGGCAGTGACCAGGACAGAAAGGAGTAGAAGAGAATTTCACTCCAAAATCTATCCAACAGGACTTTAATTGTTCTTTCAATAAAAAAGAAAAACACATAATGATTGTGAGATCTCTATTATGTATCTCTCTATTTGAGGACAATACAATCTAATTTCAGCATTCTGAGCTAATTGAATCAGGGTGAGACAAGCAAGTGTTTCCAGTACTTTTCTGTGGAAATATCTTACAGCCCATTCTATTGAAAAAAAGAGAAAGATTACATGTAAATCTTCAATTTCTGTATTCAGTCAGTAGAGTTAAGTTCACATATGACCTCATGGAACAAAAGTGATGATGTGAGAAAGGTTTTTTTTTCCATTTTCCATTGCTATGAAATCCTATCTGCTCACTGCCTATAATATTAATCTAAATTATATATAACAGGACATTTCATTCTCATTCTGCAGCTTTTACCTGGTTTGTAAAATCCTTTCAGTACTTAACAATTCCTTATTTACTTTTCTGAAGTATTTTTTCAATGCACTGGTTTGATGAGAAAAGCATCTTCTTTACACCAAAGGTCTCTAGACCATTTGTCTACTCATAAATTAATTAGGACCAACCACCTATGATAAAATCACAACAGTTCAAAACCTACCATGTTTTTTTAACTGAAGTACAAGAAAAATTTGCACTTAAAGTCACTGTGCTATGTGTACATAATATGTGTACAAAATACACCAGAATCTGAGTTGCACCAATCTTGCCTACACAATTGTACCAATATGTATAGATGATAAATGCATGCAGCCTCTTATGGGCCCTTCATTCTTCATATTTGAAAAGTAAAACATGTAATATAAAAGCCACATGATGACTAGTAACAAAAATTAAGCTGAAATCCTTACACATTCAAACCAATATCTGAGCACTTGTAAATTAGTATTAGTTTGATCAAGATGTTGCTGCAATATTTTGCATGAGACTTTTCACCATAAAATACTGATTTTATTCATTATAAAACAAGATCATGGTGAAAATCTCTTACCTGATCTTGTACTGAACTTTTGCTAACTTAAAATTTTATAGCTGTCACTTCTGCTTCCACAGTATCTCTATTAAATAGATACACTCATTTGAAAAACTTCACCTCAAGTCCATCTTGGTCCTCTTCTTTAAAATAAAAGGCTTAATTTTTCTTCCTGACCTCTTTCCTAGAAAAGACACATAGATTGTGTGCAGAGTTTATTACAAGATCGATCAAGATAATTGAAGTATAATTTTCTCAGCTATTTCTGTCGTGATTTTTAAAGGCAAAGATGATTATGTTTCTCTTTCACCCATCTGGGAAAGCACACTGTGTTCTCATGTAATTTGAACGTTTCAGCAAGGATGTGAGACCATGTTTTTGGATGTAGCTAATAGCTCTGCCATTAGGCCATCCTCTCTGGAGACTTAATTTTTCCTATTAATAATTGTCAACACTATCTGTTTTTCAGAAAAAAAACAACCACACCTAAGTCTTCTCTTCCTGTCTGGCACAACACCAGCCAATATTAAGTTCAAAACGTGGCTACAGTTTAAAGATTCACTTGCTCTTTATGAGAATCTTCACAGACAATCCCTTTTCCAAAGCACACTTTTTTCTTTTTAAGAATAAATGTTGAACATTTTTGTGATAAGCAGCATGCTTTTTTTTTTTAAAGGTCACCTCAAAATTAAACTCCAAGTCTCATATTTTTGCTGGACATACACAAATTCTCTTCTCATTTATGCCAATCTTCCAGTGCCATAATTTAAGTGAATTACTTTCAATTGCATCTAACCTTTCAGAGAACAAGATCCTGACTGTCTGCTAGATTAGTTTTCACTCAGTCCCATTTTTTTCCCTGTGTGCTATTCCTTTTCTGGTAACTGTGGTATCAGTTACCACAAGAAACATTCCTGTTCTGAAATACATTTTTTTGTATCCAATATTAGATAATTTTTCCGATCTACAGTGATAACACACTGTTTCACTATGATCTCTTATATTTCAATCTACTTTAACCACCAGTTTTCTACCCTGTATTTCTACAGGAATTTTCCATCAGTGACCTCCAGTTGTTAATGCTTGAAAAGTTAAGACTTCAAGTTGACCTTTTTGCTTCTTTTTACCATTAAGGTAAAACCAAGACATCAAATAGGTTAACTCATCCACACATGTGGATACATATGTATGTATGTAGCTTGTACTAGTGGTTTGATCCCTGACTTTGTTTTGTTTTCTAGCACTGGCAGTAATAAAATGTTCTTACTGGATTAAAACCCAGTGATTTTCAAGAATGTTCGTGACATAAGAGTATCTAAGCTTCAGTGTTCACACCTTATCTAAGTATCTGTGCCCATATTAAATATTCTTGTTTATATATAGAATCTTTGATGTACCTTGTACACCAAACACAATAATTTTATAAAAATAGATGCTTGCTCTGCATTTGAGTTAGAGTAATTTATATTGTTCCAGCTTACTCTTTCACAAATTGTTTTTTCCTCTACCATCAAAAGTAAGGCATCTGAGCTGAATTGTTTTGGCAAAATAATTATGAATTATCAAATGAAATTAAATAGTAAGCTTTGAAAATCTGGATCATAACGGTGGATTTAGTCAAGCAGGATATTTTGTCAGGACCGTCAAAATCTCTTTGAATATGAATCACAAATTATTCACTATCTATCTGGAAACTTCAAAGAACTTTAACATTGTACCTATGAGTTTGCCTGTTCTGACTGCCAGCAAAGTAAATATGATGGGTGGTCTGTTTAAGGCACCTGTCCAAGCCCAATCACACTGTATTTTCATAGTATCAACATTTGAAAACACTATAGCTGTTGCATCAACAAAAGAGCATGGGAATATCTCCAAAACAGATGGCAACTAGCACATCACAAAAACATGCAGATTCCTGAGCCAATTTGTATAGCCAAACAGCATCTACCACAGAGCAAAGGGAAGAATAATTAGCATATTCAAACATTCAGAACTTCCCAACATCCCATGGTTTAGGCAAAGAACAATGAAAAGTAATTGTTCTCACGTAATGCTGGCTTTCATTTGGACAGGACCTACTTAGAGCATGATTTATTCAACTGAGTAATTCCCTTTGAATCTGAAAGAATACACAATTAATTTAAAAATATTGGCTAAATTTTGCATAACAGAAAACAGAGAAATCCAACCAAGGAACTTTTTAATGAGAACATTTCAGTATTTCAGAGTCAGTTCTTATAAACCAATATTGTTCTAATGTCATGAATATATCAATTTTTGTTGTAATTCACGGGTATTTAACACAGTCCACATTTCAAGACAACAGTGAGCAATCTGCACCCACATAGCACATAACACTTTGTGCCAGATTTTTTGACATGCTGCATGCCTAGGTCTCTCTGCAATTGTTTCTGAAAACACTGATTATGTTATGCAAGCATAACTTACAATGTTTCCCATTGTCTGAAAATCTAATTATTTAATTTTCTACATAGTTCCCTCTGTTTTAATTGACTCAGAATGGAGTCATCCAGCTATCCACAGGGGATCGATTTTGCAGATTTCACATGAGTAAGAATTCATTCAGATAAGTAAGGGAAAACCTGCTCTACAGCAAGATCCAACACCCAGTGGATAACCTTTCCACAGTGACCTCTTCATATTTTTCATACTCTAATTCCATTGTTCCTCTACTGCAGGAAACAAAACAAATCCTTGTTGCTGCTAGCTTGAGGGTGCTGATTTGATAAATGCAGGTACATTTCAGATAGGACAGAACTGGCTCTTAACTATTTTGTGGTCACTCAGCCACAACACTCCAACTATGAGAGTTTACAGATCCAAACTGGGACCCAGTTAGACTTCTGAATGACATAATTTTCAGTGGCCTGCTAATAATGCTATGCCCGTGACCTGGAATCCAACAATACAAAACCAAAGCAGAAATTTAGGATGTGCTTAATCTCACATAACCTGAGATGTCCAGACTTCAGATGGGTATAGCTGAGCTCATGGCCATAGCTGAAACCAGCATCCTTTACAGATCACAGAGAAGACTCAAGGCCAATGATACAGACTCAGAAAAAGATACCTGAGTCCTTAAAGTCCAACTAAACAAAACAGTAAGGAACAACCACAAATTTTTATCCCCAGGACACAGGAAAAATAGTACATCCAGAACTTGTTATCAGAAGTTACAGAACTATTCTATTGGGACATATGTCATTTTACAAAAATAAATAAAACATAACAAATGTATATACGGTAGTCACTCTGCACACTTCCATCTCCAGTCTATGATGAAAAAGACAGACTACAGTGTTTTATTCTAAGGCACCATAAGCATTATCTTAAAAAACTGGAGTTCAATATTACACCTTAATATCTTAATATTAGTATTATATACATATTTATGTATAAACAAGCTGCACACTGTTTTGGAAAAATTTGGTGGAGTGACACTAAAGCAATTTAAAACAAAGCACATTCAACTTAAAGAAATGGAGTTTCCATTAATGCACTGTTTGAAAGTGGAACTATATCTTTAGACACTCTCTGACTTCCAGTTTTCCAAAGGTCTTAGTGGTTGATCTTGTCAAACAGTCACAACATAGTACTGGAAATGTGAATATTAATTATGAAAATATTAATTTTCCCAAAAGAAATGCTATAAATTTAGGCCAATATAAACCTGTCAGAATTATCCCTCTATAAGTTTCACCCCAGGGTGTGGTGCTGCACAGCTGAGGAGCTGAACTAATAAGTGTTGAAAAAAAGGAAAACGCTGCTTTATGGCATCATGTAAATTGGCACATAAAGATGCTTGCACCTACGCCCCAGTCTTGACAAATAACAGTCAAAATATGGAAGCCATACAAAGTCCCACTGGTACGAAAGCCGGAAGAAAGCAACAAATAGTTCTGTCATGGAGTTCTGTATTACATGTTTCCAGTGTTGACGTAAATGTTTACATTTTACCTGCTCAGTCTCAGAAGAGATAAAGTAAGCAAAACCAGTGTGAACATGGATACTTTCTACTTGCATATTAAATAAGCAGCTTCTGCCATTTCCATGTTCCGGGGGCATTACAAGACCGTGAGTCCAAAAGACTCTTTCGTTGCTTTCAGCTTACCTTTGGGTCAACCAGAGAGTTACTCTAGACTGACAGTAATGTAACCAAAACCAGATTTTAGCATTAAGAAAGCAAATTTAGATTTTGTTGTGACTGTATTAAGTCTTGCCAATATATTTATATGAGCAGAGCTCTCTTTCAGACTTCCAATTTATACTGGCAGAAGTACTCCACATTGGCACAAGATGCTTTAGTTGGATAGACTGCATTTCTATGGAGAAAACGAGAGAGCTTGCTAGCACAGATATGTTATTTGAGAGTGTGGTATGTTTAATATGCTCAGTTCACGTACACATGGAAGCAGAACAGGGCAGCATAGCTCTGGATGAATGCATTTATTAACTCCAGTGCAGAAACCTCACTAGAGTGCTCCTATTAATTTCAAAGATTTATTTCATAAATCAGGACCTCAAAAAATGAATCAAAATTATAAGAGTTTTAAAATAGGAAACTTGGAAGTTTTTTCATGTCTGTCTGGATTTTAAGGTTCATGTTTACACAGTTTTTTTCTCCACTTATAGTATTTGTGTCCTTTTAAAGCAACAAGAACCTGAGATTCGTATTCAGTAACATATATGCAAGAACACTGGTTCACAAGAGAAATACCAAAATACAACAAAAACACAAGGTGCAACAAAGTTGTCAGATAAACAGATTAAATCGATGAAGGATCTTTCATTCCCAATGGAGACAAACTATTCCACAGTACTTTGCTTTTCTGCAGATCTCCCAGGCTCAGGTGAGTTCACTACCAAGGAAGAGAAGGCTTGAGATAGTGTCTCACATATAAAGCAGCTCCGCTGGCCACTGTCAAACCCATGTAAAACCAGTCACACCAACATATTAAATAAAAGTCAGACACCATTAGTCCACATATTAATAGAAAGCAGCTTCACTATTTGCTGAGAATACTGCTAATATGATTTTGGTAAGCCTCAAGCATGTCTGTGAAATTCTTTGGGGAGTTCTGGTTGAGGAACATTCCTCCAGGCTCTACTAGGCTGTAAGCTGAAAAAGATGGACCAAGGAGCTTGCCTGAAAGGTACCTGCAGATGTAGCAACTGAGTGGACATCCAAATGACTCAGAAATAGCAAACCTGCTGCAAAGAACAAGCAGAAGAAACACAAAGGCATCAGTAACGTAGTCAAGCCTGGATTTGTTTTTTGGATTTGTTTGGCAGGGTGTTGGCTAGGTGCGGGCTCAGATTTCTGAAGAAGGGAACTGCCTCCTATGGCCCCTGGGACTGAGCCCTCATTTGTTTTTAAATAAATTGGAGGGCATGCAACAAATTTCTGGCTTCTGCTAGCAAAATTATCTCACAAGACCCTAAATGCTTATTCTCTCTCAGGACAAAAAGAACGTGATGTGTTTATTTATTACTTGTTTACCTTATTCTGGTAACTAAAAACATTGGGTCAAGATCCCATATTGCCGACACTATTCATATGCAGAAAGCAAATTTGCTTTTCTCTTGTGCACTGATTTCCCTTACTCCACAGTAAATCATACCTGTGATGCACAAAGTTATTGATGTAGCCTAGCCAGGGCACTTTTATTTTTCTATTAAGGAACAGGAGGATGCAGCACAAAAATATACTTCTGACTGGACAGGAAAACAACTTTTCAAAATCTACATATTTTGAAAGTTGATCATTTGCTAAAGACTCAATTGTTAAATTAAAAAATATGAATGGAAATGCATTTTTTGTTTGGTTTGGTGAGAACCTAACTAGTTTAGCATGATAAATTGATCACTAGGTTGTGTGCCTCAATAGCAATCCCTGTGTCACTTCCTAACTCTACTGTGGCAGTTGTGCAGAGAGCTCTTTACAAGATTTTTTTAGAAAAAACTATGCCAAGATGTACACTGAAAGGAGAGACCTAAAAAACCCTACTCCATTTAAATTCTATGTCAAAGCACTGCCACTGAGTTCCAATACATGAAACCACCTGCAAATTAGAGGACAGTTTTTTATTTTTATCAGAGCACAGTAAATGGCATGATGGTCTAAAAAACAGTGGACAAACCACTGAGCCTGTATAACACTGGGAGAAGGGCTGGAGAGGGAAGAAATGCACAAAAGAGTCAAAGAAATTCAGCATTTAATTTTAATGCCTTAATAACGAAGAAAACATGTATAGGATTGCTTCACTCAAGTATGTCATCTTCCAACATGGAGATGATGATAATGAGGAAGATGATGATGAGGAAGAAATAAAGGGAGGATGTGCAACGTTTCAAATACTTGATATTTATATTTCCATACAAAAATCTCCGCTTCTGTTGATATCACCTAGATATATAATAATTATACAGTAATATAACCATAATAATTATATAATGTAATCAATTAGAAATCAGATATAACTCTTTGTAATCACCAAGAATCTATCTGTGGATTAAAAATCCCAACAGTACAATACCTACAAACTATTTTTCAATATGGGATGCAAGAGACTTAGTTCTGCATATACAGCTGTAGCAGCGTTTCTGGATGTTATATATGTACACATGCAGAACATAAAAATTACTCTACAACATATTGCTTTCAGCTAAAGTCAATAATAAAATGAAAAGCCATTTTAAATGAGAAAAAGTATCAAAATGGTTGCAAGTAAATTAAAGTCTTCTGTTTTTTTTCTGAGCAGAGTCAGTGTGAAAGAACAGAAGCCAAACAGTGAGCAAGGACCTATCCTAAGGAACAAAGCAAAGCTCACACTTAACATTTACTTTCTTCAGTAAACTTAAATATGGCCACATATTTACATTTCAATGTTTATTTCACATTTAAGTCATAATGTAATCCATTTATTCATAAAGCCTGGAAAAAAATAAAAAGAGAAGCAATTGTAACAGAATATGTTTTTAAGGGTGTGGGATAACATTTTATTAATGCTGTGAAATGTAATAAATTCCTTTTGGAGATGCTACATGTCAGCAGCAAAAGACTTGTAAAACACCATGAGCATTAGAACTTAAGCATATGTTAGTTTAACAAAATTTGCAAGATATTTCCATATTGCCTATAACTTTCTACGGTTATTAACATAATATTAATTAATTCAGAACAGTCCTTGTTTCAGTTAGGAAGGCTAACTTTAGGAGCAGCCATGATTTTCATGGCTTACACCTCTCTGATTCATAGCCTTTACAAATTTGGCCCAGGAAAAGAGTCATAACCCTTTTCTAATTCTTACTCCAAGCATGTTTCCTCCTTACCCTCCTTCTTTAGGTAGAAGGCAAAACTGGCAGGAAAGGGGGCTCTTATCCCTCTAAAAATAGAAAAATCTCAGAAACAATAGAAACATCTAATGTCTGTGTCTGAGTACTTGATCCAGACACATCACAACATGAAGGGGTTTTTGCTGTGGGTTTGTTTGTTTTTTATAATGCAATTAAACTATATTAATCATTAAATGTCATTTATTATATTTAACATTCAATACAATTAATACACTTCATCTCAAGAAACTATTTTCCCCAGGTATAAATAACAAGTTATTACAGTTAATTTGTTGTCATCCAAATTTTGTAATACAGCTTTTTTCCATTTATGTTTGTTCAGAGCTCTTATACTCTCACAAGTTTCTATGTAATTGTCTATTTTGTCTTCCAGGTTTTTTTTTTTTAAATATTAGTCTTTACCCTGAAGCCAACCCTGTAGTCCTCTCCAGTCAGGGAAAGATAAAGTAAGTATTTTGTTTGTTTTTTGAAAGAAAAAAAAATTAATCTTATGCCTTGACTGTTTCTCTTTAAAAAAAAACAAACAAACAAACACACAAAATCCTCCAAACCTTGAGTACTATTTTTGCATGGTGTGATGTTTTATTCTTTGTTTTGTTCCTGCCATCAAGCTTTATTTGTTGGCACAAAGAAATCTTGTACCTCTGAACTTGTAACTCAGAGGCAGGGAATGACAATTTATAAGCTTTAAAAAAACTTGATCATCGTTTCTTGCCATAACTGTGGAGAGTTTGTCCAAAACCACACATCACTGATGTACCTTTGTTTAGTAACTCTTCACATCTAATAAGCCTCAAAAATTATAATGCTCATGAAAGATGGTAAGATAAATCAAAGTATTATCAATAAGCATAACTGACTATATCCTATATATTTTCCTTCTAAGCTAATAAAAAAAGAGACTTAATGTGTCAAATACCACACTTATTTTTGTATACTGCAAGTCAAAGGAAAAGAAAGGTGCCTCACCTACTCAGCACCATCAATACTGACTTGCTCCTGGTGGCACTACCTTGCTGAGATTTTGTATTCTTCAACTGAGCAACTGACTACCACTGGGAAACACTATAGAAATTTTTAGATATACTTTTCATCCCTTTCCACCACGTAATTTATTAATTTCCCCAACTATCAGATATTTTTTCCTTCTCTTTACTTCTTGGACTCACTGCAGAATGCTTTCAGATATATTAAAAGCACAGCTGCATACATTCTAAAGGGGTATAACATGCTGTTTGTCAGTTTACCTTTAAGCAGTGCCCTAAGATTTCATGACCTAAATAAACAGGAATAGTCAGGACGGTAATTTGAACAGAAATACAAGCACAGCATGCTCTTCATACTACACACACACTGATGTTTCATCTACTTAACCCACAGGCCAGTCTGAAGGTAATAACATGCTACCTCAAGAGGCTAAGGTTTCATTACATTTTTCAGAACTAACAGGTGCGCCTCCATGCCTTGCCAAAATGCTTTGTGATGAACTGCAAAACTAATCTGTTCCCGTGCCGCTCAGCAGCCGGGCCGCACTGCACCTGGCCAGCGAAATGGCAGCGGTGGCGTTTACGGCTGGCCATGCTTGTTCCACTGCCGCAGACCTCAAAGCACCAAGGCAGGTGGCTAATCTGCACAGCCCTAGGCAAAAAAAAAAAAAAAAAAAAAAAAAAAAAAAAATTATGACTTTGAATGTGTATAGGTTGCCTAAAAATGCAAAAGTAAGCTCCTACTCCTCATCCCCTTACAGCAGAAACTAGCAAGAGCATCAGAAGAGTTGTGCTTAGACTTGGATTCAGGTCAGACAAGCTTTCAAATGTCAACGAGATCTTTCTCACAGCGCTCCTTGCAGGCCCTTCACTTCCTGAAGTGCCTCGAAGGAGCCACGAGAGCCCCGTGCCACCTGCCTGCCCTCGGCTCTCCCGCGGCCGGGCCTTTGCCCTCGAACGGCTGCACCTTGTGAGCCGCAGCCCGACGCCTCCCCGGACACGCGCGGCAGCAGCGCAGAGGCGGGTCGGCCCCTGTCACAGCGCACTGCTAAATGCGGCTCTGGAGCGAGCCCGCGCTGCCTATAAGCACGCTTTGGTAACGGAGCAGGGCGCCTAGGGCGGGCATTTCCCTTACTCGGAGCCAGGGCAGCCGAGGGCGCTTGAGTAGCTGTACGGAGGGCGGAGACAGGGCGCGGGCAGGCCCGGAACCGGCAGGGCCGGCCCGGAGGAGGAGGAGGAGAGCGCTGGGCATGGCGGCGCCCGCAGCACTGCAGCGGAGCGTGGTGTCCCCCGCGGGCAGGCACACTGCCTCCCTCATCTTCCTGCATGGCTCAGGTGCCCGCTTCCCCTCCCTTCTCTCCCCGCTGCCCCGCGCCTGGGGAAGGGCGCGGCCGGGCGCCCTCCGCCCTGGGGACGGGGCGGGGGGGCCGTCGCCTCCTGCGCCGGACGCTGCCGGGAGCGGGGTCGGCGGGACGGGGTGGCCGCGGCAGCCGCCAGGCCTGGGAAGGGGTGTGAGATGACCCTGTCCCCGCGGCTCTGCCCTCCCCTGGCCCGGCAGGAGGAGGCGGCGCTGGGCGGCAGAGGCGCGTTCGTGTGCCCCGCAGAGGGTTCCGTAGGGACCGTGCCGGCTCACACCTGCCCGGCTTCCATGAGAGCACAGGAGTTCCAGAAGATCAGAGAACATGCTGGAGTTCAAAGGGCCCCTCAGAATCATCGACTCTTGGCCCTGCACAGGACACCCCAAAAGTCACCCTATGTGCCTGAGAGCATTGTCCAAATGCTTTTTGAACTCTCTCAGGCTGGTGCTGGGACCACTGCCCTGGGGAGCCTGTTCCAGTGCCCAAACACCCTCCGGGTGAAGAACCTTTTCCTGATACCCGACCTCACACTCAGCCTCATACCGTTTCCTCGAGTCCTGTTACTCTCTCAATTGCCCCACTCAGAGAGTAACCACATGCAAAAGATGGTTTTTGCCATTCAAGTGCCTCTTGGTGTTTTAGGATCAGCGTGAGAGTATTGTTGTCATCTTTTAAGAGTCAGTGCGTCTTGACTGACTTCTCACAGTTCAGAAGGCCATGTGCAGACTGGCTTCATGTCCACCCTCTGCAGAGGGATGTTACTTGCATCAGTGACTGGCCGGAGGGCAGGAGGGGAGCATGAGCTTTGTTTCTTTTATTCCTTAAAGTTATTTCTAACCAGCTTAATAACAACAAAGTCCACATGACTTTGAAAAAAACGGGAAAAAATCCCCAGTAATCATAGGTCTTTATTAGATCAAGGCCTTGGGAATCAATACTATTGAGCTCCCCATGTGCATATGGGCACCATACTCAACACTTTCCATGTCTTTTGCTCACTTTTAGCTGATGTTTCTATTTAGTTCAACAAAGATGTATGTGCTTATTAAATTAGTTTCATTTTTATGATTAGTTTAATTTTGCCTTTTTTTTTTAAATTCTGGGAGTAAAAGAATGAAAGTGAAAGAATTTGTGTTCAGCCCTCTTGTTAGTGTTAATGCTTTAACTTTTGAGGAAATAATTTTCTCTAATGTTGGAGGAGTAAGGGAAGATTATGGTTAGAGGTTGATTCCACATGTGGTTAAAGTACTCTACAATTTTTCATTTTTTTATATGTTTTTGTTCGTAGTGTTTGTAGTGGGTGCTTTTATTTGGTTTTTAGCAGTTCCACAGAATAGAATTTAAAACAGAAGTAGCCACAGTGCTGTTGCTGAGGGCTGGCCTGTAAACCTGGGTTATAAACCTTTGTACAGCACTTGTGATGGAAAGTGGCAGTTAAACAGCACGAGTCCATGTTGTTCATAATGCTTGCTCTGGACATGTTATAAGAAGTGCAGAATGTAAATGCAAAGTGGTATAGAAGAAGCTGAGAAAATTCTTGGTACTGTACATCAGATTGAGGTAGAGGTTCCATTTGGTAGCTTGGCAGGGAAGGCAAATGGACATAGCAAGTACGTAATAGTTTTAGACTGAGGATTACAACTTTGCATGTTGTAAAAGGCACAGAATCATAGGCTGGAAAAGACCTTTTAAGAACATTGAGTCCAACCATTAACCAAATGCTGCCAAGTCCACCACTAAACCATGTCCTTAAATGCCACATCTACACATCTTTTAAATGCCTCCAGGGATGGTGACTCAGTGACTTTCCTGGGCAGTCCAGTGCTTGAAAGCCCTTTTGGTGATGAAATTTTTCCTAATATACAATCTGCATGTTACATGTTGTTAAACTTTGCACAGAAAGAAAATTTGGAAAGTCAAGCTATGTTTGAAAGGAAAGAAACTCATATTTTACGTGAAGAGGGGGAAAAAGATAATATTGCTGCCATCAGTCTCTTTTGGTTTGTAAAATGACTCAAAGCAGAGTCACCCATAATTTGCTTCTTTTTGTAGTGTTTAGAAGAACATATGATGCTAAAATTTAAGAGCCTGAAAGACAAACCTTTCAGGAGGTTTGTTGGCTTTTGTTTGATGTCAGTCTCCTCTCTTTCTCCCTCTCCTCCAAGTTCTATTTACAAATCAAAATACATTGTCTGAGCATACAAGTGCTCACACTTTTGAGGAACATTTGGACCATGATAGCTCTTGACACACAGAAGACTATAGTTAAATTTTCTCTTAGTGAATTTTGTGACCTTTTCATGGACAAACTTAAATAACTGTAAATGTTTCTGCAAATCTTTACGAAGTTTAAGACGTATGGATAAATAAAGACCTAAGTCCCTATTCTGTGAGCATTCAGATTGGCTTACCTGAGGGTTGGTTCTGTGCAAGTATTTGTAAGGCCTACATCTTGACTTTCTAACTTAAAAACAGAAGGAGTGCATAGGCAAAAAATGTTTATTCAAGCTTCCTTAAGATACGTTTATAAATGATGTGACAACAACCTTGAGGAAATCCTTGTACATCAAGAGTGCCTATGAAGAATCAGAGTTATGTTTGGACTTCAGACCATACTGCTTGCATAAGCAAAGTGTTTGTGGGAGTGTGTTCTGAAGCATCCGGTTAAGGATGTAACTTTGATTTTACTCTTTAACTTAGCACAGAATAAGATTAGCGTTTGTTTTGCAACAGAGTTGCTTATTTGTCACATGGAGTGTTCAGGTCAAACAGAGAACAGTTCTGGTTATGCTAGTTGTGCTTAACAGGAAAAACAATTAAATCCTTCTTGTCTTCTGTTTTAATTTTGGAGATACGTTAATTGTGAGTGTTAGTAAAAAATACTGGATTTTGTTAGAGTGCTAAAACAAGAGCAGATTTTCTCCACTGAGGATTTATAATCATTGTAACACTGAATTGATGTATTCATGCAACATGGTTCGGATGAGCCTATGCAGTGTGTCAGGAAGCCTGGTTTAGGGCAGTGATACTTTTTTTCTTGTGGTTTGGCCATTTCATTGAAAAGAATGGGGTGAGTTCTAAAGTCAAGCCAAACAACTTGAGCTAAAGTAATAGAGAATATTAGCAATCTGAGTTGATAATATGTGGGAACCTCAACTTCAAGCAAGATTGAAGTCCTATGGCATGAGTGGCACTAGTGAAATTCCAGTTTGGTGAACCCCCATGAAGCTTTTTGTGTTGAACATCCTCCATACTGTAAACTATATTCCTTGATGGATTCCTCAACCTTGAAGTATTGTATAACACTGGCAAATTGTGTGTCCCTGCTTTTCAGAGGGGTGGCAGTGAAATTATGGTTGAAGACTAGGAAAAAACCACATTGGATCTCATTTGGTTTTCAAAGAAAACTTTGTGATTAAGATTTCTTTAAGAGTCTGATAGATATTTTAACCTGAACCTATCTCTTTACAAATTATGTTTTTCCCTTAGTGCCTATGTGCAGTGTTAGCATAATTAAATGTGAAGATCTTTTTTGCTAGGTTCTGAAGTGGGTTAACATAAAATTCTCTAGTAAAAGTAATTATCTTTACTAAGGGAAGCAACAGTTATTTTATCTCACTTTTTTAAAAAGTTCATCAAGATTTTTATTTATCACTTATCAGCAAAAAAGGTAAACTGTAAATAAAAGATAAGGCCTTGTATCAGCTTGGGAGATACTTAAGCCATTGAATTTAATGAAGTATTTATTAAACTTATACTGTGCGGTCTCTGAAGTCGACTTTTTCTCGGAAGTTTTGAGTCCATCTTCATTGGAAAGGCCACTGAAGTTGTTCTGGAAAGTTCTTTGTAGCATTTTGGTGTATTAACTTTGTAATTTGAAATTAAGTCAATCTGAATTATATTTGACATTGTATAATTTTCTTGCTAAATGCACAGGATAATTTTTATATTCTTTTGTGTGATATAGGTGATACTGGCCAAGGAGCAAGAGCATGGATAAAACAGATTTTGAATCAAGACATGGCTTTCCAACATATAAAAGTAATTTACCCAACAGCTCCTGCCAGGTATTGTTTAATATATTGTAACTGTAGGATTAAATTACTCTGTTCTAGTGCTGTAAAATATGCTTCTGAATATTGGTACAGACTGTCATAATAATTCCTTCTTCTTTCTCATGTATGGGCGCTTTGACAAAACTGAAGCTCAACAGTGCATTGTTGTCAAGGAACTGTCATTTTAAGTGGTGAAGACTCTAAAGGATTCACAGAAGTCACAGCCTCTAGTTCACATTTGGGTATTGTCCTCATAGTAGCTTGCCATCTCCTTTATATACATAGAAGATGATACTGCAGTGTGTGTTGTAGTAGCATTATAGAGCTGTGATTTGGATCACAATCCTACCTATAATAACTCCCATATATTAACCATTAAAATATCGTGTTGTATTTAATGCCAGGTTTCAGTTCTGAAGGTGGTCAATCTATTTGGCAAGTAGGATGTGAAAGATCTTCAGCTGCTTGAGAAAGGACTGGGAATTTAAAAGTGCACATTACTTGTTTGAATCCTGGCCCAACTATTTCAAAGAGAATTGAGTTCAACATTTGCTGTAGGCACAAGTCTTGTTATTAAATGACACTGTGTGTTCAGTAGTAGATGGAAATATAGATAAAAAAATGTGCCTGTGGGAATTGACAAGTTTGTGAGGTCAAACCTAAAGGCTAAAAGTTGAACACCTACCTCCATACTTCGCTATCCAAAGATAATATTAAATATATAATATATAATGAATTATATATATTATGCATGTAACATATCTTAAATATGTAATACTAAATTTCAGAGGTGTTTAATTTTTCATAATATATTTTTTCTAAGGTGTCTATGGCTCTAAGTTAGGAAAATGTTTCCTTGAAAGGTAATGGGGCTCAAGTTTCTGAAATTGTGTCTAAGTGTGGATGAATGCTGAACGGAAAAGGAAATTGTGACACAGAATTTTGAGGTTCAGAGGTTTCAAAGTCAGAAAAAAAGTTCTTGCAGGTTATAAACGAGTATAATAGCAGATTTTGTCTGGCACTCACTAATATATGAAAAAAAATCCTTTCCTTAACCATGTATTTTTTATGGTCTACTTAGGCAGGAAAAGCAATTGAGATATTGCAGTGTGAATGTACTCACTGTGTTACAGGAAAATCAAACCCATGAGTGGAAGCCTTTGAAGCAGTGTGTTCTGAGTTAGTGGGGAGCGAATACAATTTTCTGTAAATATGGTGCTTGTTACTTCATTGATGACAGGCTGAAGTGATACAAAAGTTATCAATGGCACATCAGAGGTGCTGATGGGCTCCATTTCTTCCCTATCAACAAAGTAGATACTGGAGAAATGCAAGAGGTTTTTCTCCCCTCTGAAATGTTTTTTCTCCCTATCTTATATTCAGCCAGAACGCCTCAGACCACATCTGCTAGGCCAGTGCTTCACTTTTCCATCCCACTGCACTTCTGAGGTCCAGTTCTTTTCTCATTTGTTCTGGTTTCTGTGGGGAACTCCAGATGTAAACTATGTATAAATGATTAACCAGCAAGATCTCCTGACTCAAACGAAGGAATGTGTTTCAGTACTTTGGATAAACAGATTGGAAGAAAGATACTGTTGTAATTAAAAAATGTGAATAAGCAGTTTATTTCACTCCCTTTTTAAAGTTGAGGTTACTCTTGTTCTTTTTTTAGAGCAGATAGAGGTCATGCAAGAGTTGATTCAGAAGTGTCTTTTAGCAAAACTGAGAAAAGTTGTATATTCAAAGAACATAAAATACCCACACTGTTTGTCTTTGACTGGCAATATGAAGTACACTTGTGTACAGCCCTCTGTTGCTGATAAGCAGCCTTAGCCGACATAGTAAAATAAACCAGGTGCTCCTAAGTACAACTGTGTTTGCCACTGTTTGCAGGAATGCTGAAAAAAACTTCGTGATGATAGATGTCATTGGTTGAAACCAAAATAACAGAAGCCTTTACAGACCCATTTAATATTGTTTTGGTATTCAGGAACAAACCGTACTATGCTTTTTTTGAAATAGTTTTGTAACAGTTGCTTTCCTTTCTTTCACAGAGAATAAAAGCAAGGCCTAGGACTTCCCAAGCTGAATGGCAGACATTAAAGTAATTATATCTGCATAAGGAACTCGAATATATGTGGTGGTTTCATATATGTGTGTATATATATGCATAAACGTTTTGACAAGAATTCAAAATTTTTCTGGCACTAGTGGGGGAATTCAGCATCCTTGATAATGAGACCTATAGCTAGATTTTTATGAGTGAGCAGATATGCTGAAAAGATTCTGAAACTGTGGTCTTTGATCCTGCAGAGACAGGGTAATGTGCTGGCTGATGAGAGAGAGAGCCTCTGTGCCTCTCTATAATCTGCCAGGGCACTGTCAGAGTGCAAAACTTGCCTGCAGGTTCTTGTGCTGATGATGAAATCAAAGAAAAGCCTCAAGTTTGGCAACACCCTCCTAGAATTGGCTACTGTGCTCTTCTGGCAAAATACTGTTAATGTGGATGTACTTTATTCTCTAAACTCCTGTCTTTTCCAGAATAACTTCACACATACACACTGAACATTCTCTGTCAAAGTGGTTATGCCAGGGAAAGCAGGTTTGATGATACAGGCACAGAACTAGAGGCTTTAGGAGCATGAACTGCAGGTCAGGAATACCTCTTCATATTTTTCATGGATATTATTCTGCTGGTAGATCTATACATAAGGTCTTATACATTCTTCAAGTCTATTCAACAGAGTTTTGAAAAGCAGTGGAATTCACATTATTCAACAAAACATTTAATTTATATTTTTTTTTGTGTGAAGGAGGGATTTGGATTATATTTGTTTTGTTCAGATTTTAACCCAGGTGCTGAAACATGCATATTTTTAATTTGTACAGCATCAGAGGTTCAGACATGTTTTGATTCAAAAGTCAGTGTGTTTGAAAATTATTTTGGAAAACCAGTCTAGCATATAATCAAGAAGAATTCTGAAGTATGTTCTTTGGCTTCACTAGCATTGATTTCAGCAAGCACTAGAGAGTTTATGGATAAAAGCAATAGCACATTATGGAACTACATTTTATAAAACTCTTTTTTACTGTTCTCTATAGGGTTCTGTAAAAGTCACACTTTTTTTCTTTTTTAAGAGATCTGTTATTCTTTAATCATTTTTATAATATGCAGGGTTTGTGCAGAGAGTGACCACCAGACGTCCTCTGGACAGACAGTGTTTGCAACATTTTGTGTCACTCATCCCCCATCCCTTTGGAAAGTGCAATGAGTCTCATATATGTTTGTTTCCTGAGCAAAAAATAAAGTAGGTAGTGAAATTTACTGTTAAAAAAGAAAAACTTGTAAAAATACTAAGTAAAGTGCTTATGGTAAAAAACATGCTTAGATAAAAATGGGGAAAATATGTGGATTTGAAGTCTTGGTGTGATGTAGTGAGAGTAATGACACCTGAATTTGGAATTTTTTGGGGAATTAAAGGTATGCGTGGGGCATGCAAATTTTGCTTTATAAATTAAAAGTTTTATATGTTGCTTGGAAGTTTTGGTTTTTGTCTGTAATGTAGCATACTAGGATACTTCAGAATGAGTAGAGAACTTGTTTTAACTGTCTAGCTCTTTCAAGATTAGTGCTTCTGCATATAGATTAAACTTGTCGAATGCAACAGATTTCTATTTTCTCTCTATTGTGATGCTAATATATATATTTAAAAAAACAAGCCCAAATTGGAGCCCTAGCAGCTGATGCAATCCCTAAAGCCACGTCTACACTAATAGTTTTAAAGGAAAGGGTTTCCTTTTTCCCTTTTTATTTGGGTCAGGATGGCTACAACTTTAAATACTGTTTCAGCTGCTACAACTGTGACTTAAACATTAGGTTTCTATTGAATTTCTAAATCAGAACTGAATACCACCCAATTTAACTTTTTTTCTAAAATAGAAAGTGATAGTTTAAATTGGCATTGTAGGAGCTAACGTGGTAAATTTAAAACCATTTAGGCTCTGCTTGTTTTAGTACATATACCTTACCTTCTATAATTCCCTGAAAAAGTCTAGGCCAAAGATTCTTTGCGTTGTCTTGCATTCCATTCTGACAGTCCTTCTCTTTTGCAAGTCAGAAAATAAACTATAAATACTACTTTGGCTATTTTATGGATCTTTTTGACATTCACTCAACAAACTGCTCTGTGGAACATAAGTCCTTGTGCAGAGCTTATTGTCTGGTTGGGGTGTTTTTCCCAGTTTATTCTAATTTCCATTGTCTTTATGTGGCTGGTAAGGACTGCTTAGCTTTATATGGCCTACTTACCTATCTTGTGACCTAAATTCACATCTTTGTTCAGCTCATGGGTGGAAATGAGCTTCATCTCACCATAGTCCCCATTTGGCTGAATCACAAAACCACCAGACAGTTTGGCACCATTCAGCTCCACTGGCAGCCTCAGCCTGTGAGAGGCCTCGATTGGAAAAGCAGCAGGGGTACTGCAGGTCGGACTTGAGATGGATTGGAGGGGAGCGTGCACAGTGCCTATCATACTGTTTTTGGCTCAAGCAAATGTTATTAATCCTTGACTTTTGTAAGCCCTAGCCTCATTTATAAATTTAACACAAAGAAGGCTTTTTTAGAGGTGGGAGCTTGGGGGAGAAATGGAAAAGCTTTGGGTTCGTATCATGGGGTGGTTCTTTCATCTCCTTTAAATAGAAATGTAACATGTTCTGTATAATAATGCTTGAAGCATGCTTGGATAAACTGTATGTTTTCACCTTATTTCTGCTCTTGAATTAGGCGAGGAGAACTTTACAGATATGCATACATCTACTGCTTACATCAGATGCTAAATACCATGTGGAATGCAGTAAACACTTGTCAGAGATAACTGTAGTCATGCTTGGGGGAAACAAAGTAGAACATGATGGAAATAATCTTGGATTTCTAATCCCTTTAGCTACATTGTGCTCCTAGGCATCTTTCCTCTTATTTTGCTTTTCTCAACCCTTTTCCAGTACAGAAGAAATGGAGACAGTGGGTTTTTATATCACCCTTCCAGCAAGCAGTCGTGGGTTTCTAAGTTGTGTGTCATTCTTTGCTCTTCGTTTACAGTCTGCAAGAGTTTCTATGCTTAGCTAGTGTCATTCATCCATTCTTGGTGTCATTTGCCACCAGCTTTGTGAAAGATGCCACTTAAATCCCAGAGTTCCTTTCAAACCCCGTAATGGAGAACTGATGCAGATTGGACTCTGGTTTGCCTCTTGCCACTTTCTTTCAGTGAATTGATAAAGCAGCCACTATCTGGTTGCTGAGTAACCGGCAATGTCTATTAAAGGTCTTTTATGGTATTTTCAACCATTACATCATTGCTGTTCTCTGATTAGTACCAATCCCCACAATTTACACCTCCCACTCCAAAAAAAAAAAAAAAAGTCAAACAAGAAAACCAGAAAACCAACAGAAACAAAGAAACAGAACCAAACTTAATTTCTTGCACTGAGTTCTGTGCCAGATTCTATTGTGGCTTCCTTTGTCTTGAATGGATAAGATTTGTCTCAAGTAACAAAAGCTGTCATTATAGTATTTCTCTAGGTAACCATTCTGTACCAGCTCAGTCTGCTCTCATTTCAGAAAATATGCATCCAGAACAACTCTATCAAAAGCATTTGCATGTGGTTGAGTGAACAGGCACAGCCTTTTCTGAAGAACCAAAATTACTCCTCATGGAGATGACTCTTGCCTTCCCTTTTGTAACTTTTTTTAATGTATAGTTCTAAGGTGAAGCAATTTGAATTTTGGACACATCTTATGCTCTGTTACCATGCCACAAAGCTTAATTGTTAAGATATGTTAACCCTCAGTTTTAACATACAGTATACCTTGGACTAGAATTTTGATTTATACTTCTGATTTGACTAGCTGAATTCTCTGCTTTTCTCCCCATTTCTTTTAAAATTTGCTTTCTGCTTCAAGCAGACAGTGGGAATTAAAAAGCAGAATGTTGAACTAAATTTTCTGTTGAAATGTAGCACTGAAATTCAGCAATGAGATGATGTTATGAGAGAATTTGGGACTAGGGAGTAACTTTGCTTTCATTCAAAAAACCTCCCATCAGCTTTGAGAGTCAAGGCTTCGTTTTTGAATCACGCAATATTTTGGGTTGAAAGGGACCTTTAAAGGTCATCTAGTCAAAAGCCCCTGCAATGAGCAGGGATATCATCAACTGGATCATGTTGATTGGAATCCCATTCAGCCTAACCTTAAATGTTTCCAGAGATGGGACATCTACCACCTCTCTAAGCAACCTGTGCTGGTATTTCAGCACCCTCATTGTAAAAAACATCTTCCTTATATCATGTCTAAATCTACCTGCTTTAAGTTTAAACTCATTCCCCCTTGTCCTATTGCAACAGGCCCTACTAAAAATTTTGTTCCCATCTTTCTTATAGGTCCCTTTAAGTACTGGAAGGCTGCTCTACCTGGAGCCTTATCTTCTGCAGGCTGAACAAATCCAACTCTTTTTTTGTGGCAGAGGTGCTCTGATCATTTTTGTGGCCCTTCTCTGGACCAACTCCAACAGGTCCATGTCTTTGCTGTTCTGAGTATTCTATAACTGGATATAGTACTCCAGGTGGAGTCTCACCAGAGCAAAATAGATCTATGGTAGATTAATGCTCTATAAATGTTCTCAAAGAGGTGGACAGCCTTCCAAAATGGCATTAGAATTTGAGAATCCATGCCTCCTAACTGAGAGGAGATGGGTTTGAAAAGGAAGAAAAATAGGGGATTTCAGTAATTTTGTTATTTCTTTGTCTTTATTCGGATCATGAAGCCCAACTTCACTATAAATTTCCAGTTATGTCTGACAATTCCGGAAGTTCTGTCTGGAACCCTGTAAGCCAGCACCAGTGGTCTGGGTTTATATGGCTGCTGGGTGATCACAGACTGAGTGTGAAGGCAGTGATACAATTGTGCATCAGGGGAAAGAAGGGGGGGAAGAATATTTACTATTTATCAATGTGCTGTCTGCTACTCTTATGTTTCTTATTTAAAGCAGCCAAAACTGCTGGCTTGTCTTAACTTAAAATGTTGGATGGGGACAGTGATTTATTGGATAATGAACAACACCACCTGTAGTTTTATGTGAATCACTATGCTAATAGCATCATTTTGGAGATGGAATTTGTATGGGTTTAGATCTGAATTTGAACCTTGTGTAGCATCACTTGCTTACTTTCCAATTCTGTTAATTTCAGACTAGCTAGTACAATTCTAAAGATTATTAAGAAGGTCTAGAGTATTTAATTCATGCTTCAGAAAGGTGGAAATAGATGGTGTTACTGTTACATGCTTTCATCATGTTTTCATCATTACTACAGAACTCAGGTTAGCAGAAGCTAATCTATCTTGAGTTTTTAAAAATATGTCTATTGCTTTGAAACGTCACAGTGAAATCAACAGTGAAAATTACTTCTATTTGAGTACACATTTTAGAAAGATTTAAAGAATAATAAGTACTTAGATATTACAGGATATATTTTCTTTCTAAGACATTGAAGTATTGTGTAAAATCTTGAAGGTGCAGTCTCATGCAAGAGCTGTATGTGTGCAAAAAAATTGTAGATCAATGACACCTTCAAAAATAAGAGCTATGAAGTAATCAGAAAACATGATCTAGAGTGATTTGGGGATGTTGCAAAGCATTTTAAAGATCCTAATCCTCATAGAGACTGCAGTTTCTTAAATTATATTTGATATTACCCATGTCTCCTTTATGTCATCTTTCCTCCTAACTTTTAAATGTTGAGAGAGTTCAATTTGTATGAAATTTTCTTTCAACTGTCTCTTAAAAATGGATACAAGTTCAGAAGTTGGATATACCCAGAGAGAGGGTTATTGATTCTTGTTTTCTTGTAGGGATTTGAATCTTTTGTGTGCTCCAGAACAAGCGAAACAAAAGCACACACCCCTTTTAAAACTATGTAAGAAAAAATAAGCCTGCACAACTTGTGGTACTAGATATTTTCATTCTCAGTTTCAACAGCACATAGGTTTAGACAGAGCTTTATTTTCAGTATAATTTTTAAAAGAGAATGAAGAAGGTGCGGCACAGATGGACTAATGGTATGAACTTTGATTAAACTTGAGAAAGCAAAAAAGTTCCAAACTTAAAACTGATTATTTGGTCTGACATTGTCCTTAACTGACTGTGTTGATCTTATTGAATGGAGTTTCCACTCCACTCTGTAGTTTGTTTTG
>VZRZ01005377.1:862618-920492 GCA_013398175.1 Climacteris rufus
TTTTTTTTTGGTGGTTTAATTGTATGAAAAAATTTGGTGCTGTATTCTTGGAGCTGTACAGATCGTTCCATGCCAAACATATTTGTTTACCATGGTAATGTCTGAGTTGTAGTGTGCCAGCTAATAAAGGGATTATTTAAGGAAAAAGGTGAATGACTAAAACAGATGTGCCAGTTGGGTGAACCATTAAAAGAATCTTACTTCTCCGCTTTTATATAAAGGTTATTTTTAATGCATTTCTGAGAAATCAAGAGTGGTTGCAAGGATGTTTTTGAGGCAGCTGAAAGCCGCTTGTCTGTTTGCTTGGAGGTCTTTTCCTGTGAGCCCAGAATACATTAGTCTTCCCTTTGTCTTACTGAAAGATTTGCAAAGGTGGTAGATAGAAGTCCTGAGTTTTTACTTCTAATCAAATATTATAATTTCATAATGCATTTTGACCAGTTTATACGTGGCATGATTATATCTTTTAGTTGTGGGGAAACCTTTTTTAATTTTTATGTAATGTCATAGTAGATTGCTGTAATGCAATATATGTATGTATCTTTTTTCCATGGAAATCCTGGGCAAACCTGCTGTTAATAGTACTAATACCTTTCACATCTTTTCTTACACAAATATTGGGTACTCTGACTTTACTAGAATATGAAGCACTCTGTTGCTAGACATTTTAACCAGGATTGGTGTAAAAGTGTTTGAGAGAGAAGCTAAGATAATGGATTAAATAGTATTTGCCCAGGCATTTAATCTGTTGTACATCACAGTGTCCAAGTGACTTCCAGAAACCCCACTGATTCTGCTCTTAATAGGTTTGAATGGAATGCCTCCTCCTAGAAATTGACTTTTGTGAATTACATATTGTAAGAGTATTTCTTAGGTGTTGACAAGTTCATTTTTGGAAGAATCCTAGAGATAGGATTCTAAAAAGAAGATAAAAAAAGGCAAAAGCATTTTAATAATATTTTTTAAGCATAGCTTTAGCTTGCTGGATGTACAAAATATTTCCAGTGAATTTCCTTTAATTTGGGAGTTAACTGTTTTAATACACAAGTAAGGGCTACCTTGAAAAAAAAATACCTAGATTTTTAAAAGTTCTGGTGCCTAAGTACACAGTTTTGAATTAGAGGAAATGAGGGGTTACTTAAGGCACCCACTGTCCTAAACTTGACCACGTAGTGTATGGTGCTTTCTATAACAGTACATTTCAGGTAGTTGGTCCTGCAGCTCTGCTCAGAAAGATGAACCTGTAGTGTGTCTGTTTGTACCTCTCTGTTGCTGTTTTTTTCCTTTTTCAGTATATTTTTCTTACCAACTTCTAAGTCATGGACTTCTTTTTTCATATTCATGGCAATAGGCAGAAGAAAACCTATGTTCTCTTGTTTTTTACCTTTATGACTGAATAGTGCAAATAGTATTATCTGAAGGCTCATCCTGCTGGCAGTACTGGCTTAGAAATACCTGTTTATATATGTGAAGCCTCTCTGGTGTTAATAAAGGCAGCATTTGTTCCTGCATTAAGAATAATTGAATTGGTTGCTTTCTCATTTTAGGTTAGTTGTGGTTTTGCTTAATCCTAGTATGGAAAAAAGATCCAGAGAGAGCACAGAAGTCAACTTTAGCATTCTCAGTATGTTCCCATCCAGAAATTTGTCCAAGGCTGTCTGTGGACAATGATTGTAATCTGATCTAAGCTTAAGTAAAAATGAAGAATTTGCCCTGGTTAAACATAGAAAAGTAAGGGTTTCGGAGGGCTTTGTTGGAGATGATCGATCTCATAGCGGTATGTTTCATAATATATTGTAGAGCCATTGCAAGGCAATTAGATCACCTTTCTTGGGATTTCAGGGCTCTATTAATCATCTTCATTTAAAAACAAAGAAAAGGCTTTTTTGAATGGTAGGTTTTTTGATTATCTGCTGTTTGGGCAGCATGTTGAAGCACTTAAAATACTCATCTGGCAACACAGTATTATGGTGGGAGTATCATATCTCTTGTTTGTGCACCGGTCCAGTAAGCACATGGCATTTCTTTTAGTTATTTTTATGAGTTACCTGCCCCATTAAGATGAGAATAGCTGTATTTATTTAACAAAAAGTGGCAGGTTTTTTTTAATACCTACAGTTTCATAATACCCATCCCTTGGCAATTTTGTCATAAATTAGAGAACTGAATTCCGTAAAGTAAGCTCCTGCAAAGCTGTCTTGTTTAGAAGTTACTTCAGTTTTCCAGTGTGGATTTCAATCCTAACTTTGTTTAGGATTAAGAACTTCTTGACAGGCTTAAGATTTAAAATGTTTAGCTGACCTAACCAACCTTAACATTGAACTGACTGAAAATTGCATTTTAGATAGCTTCCAATTGTTGGCTTCATTCTTGAAGAAGCATGATTTGAATGCAAGGAAATGCAATGTGACTGGATGTAAATGGAGTTAGACCTCAAGGAGGTTTATTCTCTTCTTTGTTTTCCGAATTTAATCACATATGCTGAAGACTTTTGATCTTATGCTTGGTTAATCATTTGTCTTCTTTCCTTCCACCTTTCCAGGCCATATACACCTATGAAAGGAGCCTTTTCCACTGTGTGGTTTGACAGGTATAAGATCTCTAATGACTGTCCTGAACACATTGAAAGCATTGATTCTATGTGCCGGGGCCTTACAGACCTGATCAACGATGAGGTTAAGAATGGCATTGCAAAGAATAGAATACTAATAGGTAAGAGACTTATTTATAACATGTTTATTTTAATGGTTTTTTAATGGTTAGGAGATCATCTGCTTTGAATTTAGTCTGTCCTGAAGGCCCATGAACATGTCTTGAAACTGCAGAACAGCCTCTTCAGCAGCCAATCATCAAGAATATTGAATCCTTATCTAAACCCATATCAGGTGGGGAATGTGGCTAACTGTATACAGTATCCTCAAAAATGTAGCTTAAATCTGTGTTAATTGTAAACAGTCATTTGTGATCATTATTTAAAGTAGAAGGGGCAGTGATTTACTTCAAAAGTACATAACTTTACTATTTCCCTTTAGTCCTTTTCAAGGATGGAAAAGTATACTTTCCAAAAATGATGTGCACTTTGGAGAATGGAGATGCAGCATATAAATAATTATGAACTTTTCCTTACTGCTCTAATCATTTTGGGTTAAATGAATTAATGGAGGAAAAATGTGCATGTTACATATCACTAAAGGTTAACACTTGATAACAAATGAAGAATTAGCTGTCATAGTTCATATGTGTATATCTTTATTTGTCTTTCTACAAATTTCCAGTAACTTTCACAGTACTTTGGTGAAATAGATAGAGGGATATTGAGGCACAGGAGCAGAGGGCATTGAAATAGCCTATGGCAGAAAGGGAATGAGAATTCATAAGTCTTTGGCTCCCTGTCCTATCTCTAGACCACAAACTATTTCAGGGGAGGAAACTCTTAATGTGGGATCTTATAAATTTATGTCCAACTGACTCATGCCATCAAAACCTTGCGTGGTTGAGCCACTACCATTCAGCCTGCATGTTTTCTTGGTCCATCCCTGTGTTGCTCTGTGAAAGCCTGTGCTTACTTTCCCTTTCTGGCTCATTGCCCTGGCTGCAGAATGCATTGTTTTGGATGGCTGTCAACGCAGTCTCTTTGATCTACCTTTCCTGTGTTATACCTGCCTGGAAGCAGCTGAAGTGCAGGTGCTTTGCCGTAGAGTGAGCTGGGAGATGCTCTGTGTCCAGATCCAGGGCGCTACTAGGCTTTTTTGCTTTCTCTGTAGTCTTCAAAATTAGAAATAGTCAGACTGCAAAGTATGAAGGTTGTTTTCCAAGTCATAAACAGAGAAGAAAGTTGGCACACACTGAGTGTTTCATCCCATAGATTCTTTGGAAGTCCCCGTCTCTGTGTGTTTGCATTCCTCACACATAAATCAGAAATAATTGTACTTGTTTTGTCACCCTTGAGAGCTTTCTTTCCCCACCTGACAGAGACTGCAAGCAGACATCCTCAAGCCAACATTTGCACAAGAAGCAAAATGAGGCAGCCCTGAATTAGCTTTGTCCAAAGTACAGAAGGGGACCCATGTGGATGCATAAGAAACATGCTAGTGGAAAATGGTTACTTGTGGCTGTACAAGATTAAGTGTTCTTCCACAAGAACTTTGTGCCTTTTCTGCTTTGGTTTTGATGATTAACCAGTGTGTGATGCAATGGATAATGAAGCTTAGAGATCCTGTAAGATTTCTATGTGTAAAGGTGACTTTAATCGTCTTAGGTGGAACTTAGTGCAATAATTGCCCATCTTCTGGCATTGTTTCTGACAGGAAATTAGGAATTCTGTAAAGGCACTGTGCAGCTTTATAACATTCAGCCTGAAGACGAGAAGGCTCTGGGGAGAGCTTATAGCACATTCGATTACGTAAAGGGGCCTACAAGAAAGCTGGGAAGGGATTTTTTTCAATGGCATGTAGTGATAGGACAAGGGGGAACGGCTTTAAATTGAGAGTGTAGGTTTAGATTAGATATTAGAAAGAAATACTTTACTTTGAGGAGGATAAGACACTGGAACAGATTGCCCAGAGAAGCTGTGGGTGGCCCATCCCTGGTAGTGTTCAAGGCCAGGTTGGATGGCACCCTGAGGAATTTTGTCTAGTGGGAGGTGTCCCTGCCCATGGCATGGGGATTGGAACCAAATGATCTTCCAAGTTCCTTCCAACCCAAAGCATTGTATGATTTTTTGATCAAAAGAGAATATGAGGCAAAGTCAGTATGTCTGCACCAAACTGTAATGTCCACTGGAAAAGGAGAAATGTGTGGCCTGAAATTTTTCTGAGCTTGTGAGGTTCATGTACAGAAGATAATGGAAGATATGGTCACTTGCTTAGAATGTCAAATAACTAAATCCTGTCAGGTTTTTTTAGATTTCTCTTTGAAAAAGTCAGGAATATGCCTCTGGTACAAGAAGATGAGGGTTAAGGTCGCAGGTCAGGTGCAGGCAGTGGATTTGTGACTGCTGATACCATGGAGTCAGCTTTTGTGAGGTGAAGAGAAAAATAAGACATTTATAGCAAAGGAAACCATGGTGAAATTTTGCTATAAATTCATTATGCTTTCGTTGCTGTTGAGTCATGTTGGAGATCCATAATGGGAATACTGGTACATATCTTGTTGTGGAAAATAGAGACCAAACAGTTGAAAGAAGCAACTGGAGTACTTGGGAGTCTTTGAAGAGCAGTGGGGGCCTTTTCAGGAAGGTCAGAGAAGCCAGAGAGCGAAGCAGTTGTATGAAGGTGGTTACAGGGAGTGAGATGGTTGTTAAAGGGTTAACGAGAACTGGGTTGAGTGACAGTTCTGTTGTAAGTGGGAGTTTTAATGACCGGAAAGAAAACAAAATGAGTATGGGGAGGGTGAGAAGATTGAAGGTTATGGTTTTATATGGAATAGAGGACTAGAAATTACAGGCTGAGGAGGACTGTCAGATATTGTTGGATGAGGACAAGTGAGGTGTTAGGCAAGCAGGAAGGTGGGCAGCTGCTGACAGCTCAGAGGTGTGGGATAAGAAGGCAGGATCTGAGGGAGCACTGTGCAAAGGTGAGCAAGTGGGAAGAGAGGGGAAGCAGCAGTGGGCTCTCAAACATGGAAAATGAGAAGCCCAACACCTGGTGTTCTGGGGGATGATTCCCCTTCTTGGGCCATTCAGACTTTCCACAAGGCTCAGGATAGTAGGACAATGAGAGCATTTGCCTTGAAGGAAATTATAGCCTGTGTTGTTTGTTTTGATAGCACTGTTAGCTCTGAAATCCACAGTGGCTGCCTGTAGAGCAGAACTGTAAAGCTGAGGATGGAGTTCAGGTTGTATAGTGCCACTTGTCTTTATCAAGCAAAATATTGGTGCAGCCTTGCTTTTAACAGCTGATCTATGAATCTACTTCTAAAGAATTAAATTACTTCGTTTACTGGATGTAAAATTATTACAACATCCGTATCAATTTTGTGACATGGCTCACCTACCCATTTCTATTTCCTGACAGTTTAATGAATTGCTTTCCTTTTAATACATGTCTTCTGAAGGAAGTATACTTCTGGTTAAGCTTTATTTCCCCTCACCTTGGAGGAGGAACGAAGGGAGACTAACAGCATTACATAATTATTCAAAAAATAATTATATCATCACCAGGATTTGATAATGGTACTTACTTTTTAGCCAGACATTCTTGTTGAGTTACTCTTACTGGTCCTCCTGGCTAAAGCACTCCTTGCAAATAATCCTGTAAGTAGGTTTATATTGACTTTGGAGATAAAAGAGTGTTATAAATTAGTCAAATTTTGACACTTGGAGCTTTGATACTATCCTTTCTTAAAAACTGGATGTATTTCTTCTTTATAAATGCCTGAATTCATTGCTAAATTGTTCAAACAAGCTGCAGTTTAAAATGTGGGACAGTAATGTCTTCTATTTAAAGCTAAGTTGGTTTTTTAGGTGGTGGTGGTTTTGTTTTGTTTTCTTGTGTTTGGTTATTCTTTTGTTTTGGGGTTTTTAAACTGCTTTCATGGTGATAGTTCATTTTAAAATAACTCCACTTTAAAGAAAATTGTCAAAGATTTCAACCATCTTATTCAAGAATATGTTAGAAACTTTTGAAAGAAATGGCCCTCTTGTTTTTTGAGCATTTTGATAGGGCTTACTTTAGTCAACTACCCTTCAGTGAAAGGCAGTCTTTTTGTTCTTTTTTTTGTTCTTAATTTAGCACTGCTTTCCTACTTTTACAGGTCACTTTTTGTGTAGCACAGAAGTGCTGATCCAAGTGTGTTGGTGTCTGCCACCTGTAGTCACTCGTGTAAGCAGCCAGTGAAAATAAACTTTCCATAACAGTCCCGTAGATTTGACTATATGCCAAAAAACACATGCATGATTCCTGACCCCTTGTACTGTAACAATAACACGAGACACACAACCACTTTTGTTTATTGCTAGACTTCTTACATAGCTACTGAACCATGGTGGAAGTAACATGAAAGCTCTGTGCTTCTTGTAAATATTAGCATTTCCATCTCTCTCAGTGTGTGTGAGAATGGGATGGGGTGGGGAAATATCTTGGCTTTGACTTCCCAGAGAGAGAATTCTGTAAATATGTGAAGATAAAAACATCCAATAATAAATTGTTAAAGTGTTGAGGAAACTATTTCACCTACAATCTTGGCATTTTATGTTTTTGGCTTCTAAGCCTTTTGCTGTCACTCATCCTGTCTTGTATCTTCTGTCTTTATTAGAAGAACACTGCCTTTAATTAAGAGGTACTTACTGCTTTGTTCTCACAGAGTAAATTCATGGGTTTATTTTGCTGTTTGTCACTGAAGTTCAAATGAGATTTCCCTTTCTGTACCTCCCATTACGTGGCTTTGTGGTTTATCTAAATTGTGCCTGAGATGCTGGGCTCAAAGCAGTACTGTTAGTCCATCTTCCCCATAATACCTGCAACATTTCATTAATTTTCAGTGTGTCAGTGTAAATTTGCATTGCATTTATCCTTTTGGGAAAATGTTTGCTCCTCTTGGGTTTTTTTGTACCTGAACTGGCAGTTTTTCTTTTGGAGCTCTACCACTGTAGCTTACACATCAGGAAGTAAAAAGAGACATTAACAAATGAACGTTTCTTTTTCCTTCATAGGTCTTTCAGTAGGAGGTGCAAATGCTATTTTTAACCAGGAATAGGATCCACCACTTATTACTTTATTTCCTAGCATCTGATGGTGTCAATATTAATGTATCTAAAAACAAGGGTCTCTGAAAGGTGGCACATCCTCAGTATGGTGAATGACGGGCTTAGCAAGTGATAGTGAAGATTAGGAGTAAATAAGACTAACATCAGTAAACCCAAAAATAATTCAATCAGGATATTGTCATCACATGTCAGATAATGATTTTGGTAAGAAAATAATAATAAAGGAAATCAAATTCTGATCTTTTCCACCTTAGTAGGAACTCTGTTGAAAACATGTCCTCACTCATCTTTACTAAATGCCTGAAATCAGTGCAAAATTAAATGGATGGATGGACTTTTAGAATGCTTGAGGATTGTGTAAACATGCCACAGGGTACAAATTAATCTGTACTTTCTTCCCAATCATGCCAACAGAATCATGGAAGAGTGAGACTTAACAACATTTGCTTATCCATTGTCATATGTCAGTGCAGGTTCAACTCTATTTAGGCAAATCCTTAGCATTGCTTTTCTGACTTCTTCTAAAACATCTCTGCTCTGCAAGATAACCTGTTTCTGTGCTTCATTATTGTTTGTTTTAGAGAGCTATTTTCTTCTTTTCTTTCTGTGATTCAGTTTAGAATATAAATAAATAAATAAATACTAACATAAAGAATGGGTTATTCCCTTCCTTTTTCCCATGTTGTGCAGTTCTGCTGACTGTAAAAATGACAAATAAGTGTTGCAGCAGAACAGGGCTGTCATCCTCTCTAGAACAACCAGTAAATGAAGCAAGCCATAGATTGGCAGAGTAACATCTTAAAAATTGGTTTGAGATTTTTCATGGATTTTATTTTCTTTCCAGTGCTAAAAGTTACAACTCCTTAGGCACACATGTTGGGTTCCCCTCTATTACCCATAACAGTTGAAAATAAAACTGTAACTGGTTCTGGTTTTACTGTGAGTTGATATATTAAAAACAATTGTACACTTGTTTTTACAAGAAAGTGGTAAAACTCATACCAGTAAATATGCATTTCAAGAAGTGTTTTGACAGCTCAGAAAGTTGGGGAGCAAATTGATTCATGTTCCTAACAAGAGCAAGTGGCTGAACCACTCAAAGGGTATTGCCTTTGTTCTTGTAAAGACTGTCAAGTTTGTTTCTCTTGTAAAGACTGAGTAGCAAACAGAATTAAAAGGCTATCAAAGGTGGAAACCGTTCGTTGTAGTTCTGGTGTACAAGGTTAGTGTTTGGTGAAGTTTCATTAATAGATTAAAAGGAGAAATTCACTGCTGTGAGGAAATTCACTTGAGACAAAATACATGTTTGAGCCCTTAACACAAGAGCAGTGTTCAGGGAGTTCTAGGGAGAAGGGAATTTGCTGTGCCACTGGCATTTGTACTGTTTGCTGATATTCATTTGTGAACACTGTTAAATGTATATAATACTTCCATTCATTGATGAAAAGGGAAGGTCAAAACAGAAAGTTGGCTTCTTTGCCGATGATGTGTAGAACAAGGTTTTGCTGTTACCATTAATAGAAGGTAAATCACGAAGGCCCTAGGGAGAAGGGAAAGTAAACTGAAATGTGGCTTTAGGGAGAAATTCCTGATAACAAACTGATTAAAGTAACTCTAAGTTGAAATACTCAAAAAGGAGAAAATGAGAATGAAAAATGCTGTGAGAATGGAACAAAAAGGAGGCATGATATATTGTGATAATAACAGAACAGGCCAAGACAATTTTTAACTGTGCTGGTGTAGCCCTAAACAACAGAAGAGTGTTTGTCTTGTGCTGTGCTGGCACAGGCACTGTGTGCTGTAAGATTCATTTCTTGCCACTTTGTTCCCAAGGCTATACTGACAAATTTGAAAAAATCAGGGAAGATGGAGAAGAACTACTAGAGAAAAACTAGTGAAGAAATACTGCTTTAAATAAACAGCCTAAACTATACCCTTACACCTAAGTCCAAATCCTTATCTCATGGAAGTCTGGGGTTTAGCGTCTCCTCTTCCTTTTTTCTTCAAAACTTTTGCACTAGATGTGATTAATAACTAGCTTTCCCCCCCCCATGGCTGTGATTTCTAGTGTGGAAAACACCTTTGAGCACATTTTTAAATTTTAGTGAAAAGAGTGAAAAAATGATGTTTTTTGTTTCCTAACTCCATAATCATTATAACAAATCAACAAAGGCATTTTACGATCAGATCTGTATGATTTTGGAAGCAATTGGCAATGTCAAACCTGTGTTTGTTAGGGCTTTTTCTGTAAAGAAGAGTAAAAGAAGAGTAAAGAACTTTCTGAACTCAGGAGTAGATCTTTGCAGCCACTAAAGTGGAGCATGAGGGAGAAGGAAGTTTTTAGCAATCTTATGTATAGAGGACAGGAGAGACAAAGAAACCTTTGTGCTAGATAATAAAGTTAGTCATTTTCTGAGATGCAAACCCCAAACATTATTAGACCAAATAAAAGAAGTTAATAAAGGTGAAGTTTGACAGTAGGTAAGTATTTGGTTTCCTTAACCCCATTTAAGTGTCATCATGGACCAGATTATCATGTCAGACAAATACGAATGTGGAGCAAATTAATTTGAATCAAGATCCTTAGCAAAAGTGAGCTGAAGGTTTGTTTAAAATACTCCTAAGGCCATTTACAAGCTCTGGAAAGAATGTTTTATCACTGAAAAATGGCAACTGTGATGAGGGTTCCTGTTTTATTCAAGCAGGAGTAAATTACATATGAGAAATTCAGTCTCTGTTCAGTCTGTGTTGCATCATCGCATGGCTGGGATTACCTTAACATAGTTACAGATTATATTCCAGCAAACAGTGCTTTGGTTTTAGTAAAGTCTTGCATGGGAGTTTCCTTCTGATTCAAATTCTTTTATTTAGAAGTGTGGAGATTGTGTCATTTCAGCAGATCTTACCTAGCAAAGCACCTAAGAATCAGCACTACACTAAAGCAAATTTAGGTCATAAATGCCTACTTAAGTGGATTTTCTCTGCAACTGGAAGTGTTTTACGTAATTTAGTCTGTTTTATATATGCTCACTTTTTAGCCTGCACATAAACCTCCTTTGTTGGGAAGGAAGGTCCACACTGAGTTAGGTGCTTTCCTGAACTGGCATCCTGAGCATTGTAGAGCTAACACTGTTTAACTGTTTTGAAACATTCATCACAGTTCTCATTAAAATAGGTATAAGGGGAAAGTTGAAAGTGAGCATACTTTTTTATTTAAAACCTACTGGCAAACACTGAACTTCTGTGCACAGTCTTTGTGTGTCTTTGAAGTAGATTGGTCTCTAGTAAAGAGCTTGGGATGTTCTGACCATCTAAGGATGAAATGTTGCTGTGTCATTTTGATTGTGTCTAACACCCCTGACACAATCTGCTTAGCAATGCTGTATAATTTATGTATTCTTCATGCTGAGATCATCTGTATACACGTACTTTTCTTTTGTATTTGCTTACATTCTAACTGTCATTTCATACACTTGTTCTGTGTGTTATCTGTACCTGCTTATTATTTTTCCTTAATCCAAAATTTGAATTCTTGTAGAAGTTCTTGACTGAGCATGTTTTTTATGTGTTATGTCAAACATGCACTGAAATGCTTCTTGTAATTGGAAAAAATTGTCTGCAACTACAAATACTTATTCAAATTGTTGTTTTTGAAGCATTTACCATACTGCATTTACTTAGAGATTGTTGTGGTATCAGGTGATAAACTTCAGGTTTTCCCATGCAAACCAAATTCAAAGAATTAGTCCTTTGTATTGCATTTTCTCATAGTAGTATAAGCCACATAAAAGAACCATTACCTAATATTCTTCTAAACAGAAGGTGACTGCATTGTCAAAGACTGCTGGTGAGTAATTGCAGACAGTGTGCCAGATTGTGACTAACTGGGTACAAAATTTTAAGATTAAATCATTTACAAACTAGTAATGAGTTTTCAATGCAGCTTTTCTTCCTGTAATCTAAAATACTTAAAATAGACTTCATTTTATATGTTGATAAAGTTTTGTCTGTATTTGTAAGCAAATGCAAAATGGTCCCGTAGAGTACAAGTGCTTCTTTTTGGGTTTGGGGATGACAGCATTGTTCAGAATGATCAAAAGGAAATTAAATAAATTATCAGATTCCACATAAGAAAATAACAGAAACTTCACTCTAGACATTATCTGGATACAGTCAATATAATAGCCTATGTATTGTATCCCTCTGATGTAATGTGGTAGTCTGGATTTTTTTCCTAATGAATAAGCATTTGTCATATAAAATCATCCTGAGGAATTATCTTATGTAAGGAATTAGTGCAGTAGAAGAGACATATGGATCACAGAAGGCCATGAATTCAGAGATCCCGTTAGAGCTCTGGTGGAGTACACTGCAATTTTTCCCTACTTACTATATATCCCAGGTGTAACAACAAAAGTATCCTCAATGCTAGTCTAATGTGAATGCTCATTAACTATGTACAATCGTGATAGAGGTCTTTCGTGTGTGAGTACTGCTAGCCTAGAGAAAAATAAATTGAATAAAAAAAAGAAGTGAGGATTATGTGTTCACAGAGTTTTACTTCATTAATGTCAGAGTATTTATGGCCACAGTGTTCAACTGCCTGGTAGGGACCAGACACAAATGGCTTCTGAAGTAATGACATTTGGGCTGTTTCTTTTTCTCCTCTCAGTAATAAATCTTCAGGAGTACTTGAGCTATCCAGTGTCTTAATTGCATCATGCTTTGACTTAAACCTCAAGCTATGCCACATGAGGCTTCGGTTGGACATCAGGAGGAATTTCTTCACAGAAGGGGTTGTTAAACATTGGAATGGACTGCCCAGGGAGGTGGTGGAGTCACTGTCCTTGGAGGTGTTCAAGAGATGACTGAATGTGGCACTTGGTGCCACAGTCTAGTTGACAAGGTGGAGTTAGTTCTTAGGTTGGATTTCTTGGTCTTACGGGTCTTTTGCAACCTAAACGATTCTATGATTCTGAGATCATTGTAATCTTTATGTTACTCAAGATGGATTTTTTTATTGTATTATGTAAAAAAGAAAAAAGTCTGAAGATAAAAATCAGTTGAACAGTGGATTACAAAAACTTACAGAAAAGTCCAATCTTTGTTTCTTGTGTTGCATCCTAGGAGGCTTTTCAATGGGAGGTGGAATGGCAATGCATTTGGCATATAGGTTTCATCAGGATCTGGCAGGAGTCTTTGCCTTGTCTAGTTTTCTCAATAAAGACTCTGCTGTTTACCAGGTAAGTGTATGATAGGTGTTATAGAAAAACTGCTTAGCTACATGAAAAATGTGTTAATTAAAATTCAATATGCGTGTTTATTCATCTGAGGCAATTGATTCATATTCTAAAATTATGCTGTTTCCTGGAAATAGATAAGCAGGATATTAGGGAACTGATGCTTTAAAGTTGCCTTTAAGTGATGATTTTCATTAAGTTATGCTTTTTTTGCACAGGCAGTACAATTATTAAAATGAAATGCTTTGCTAGTTTTCCTTAGTTGTTACAGAGTCTGTGTAAGTGTAACTATTTTTGAAAATTTGTGATGCATTATAATACTCAGGGGCTCCATTTGCTGTCATGGATTTTTTCTGTTTCTCTTATTTGGAAAGGGGTGTAGACCTTCAAGTAAGCCCTATCATTTGTCAAGAATTATCATATTGTAATTTGAAGGGCATTTTTTTCCAGTATTTCCTTGTTTACTTTTATAGAGAGAGTACAGTGTGGCCCCTAAAATGCAGATTGATAAATGCAATGGTATATAAGTTGGCACTATGAATTGTAAATATTCTTTAAAAATTTTTAGCTGTGTGTCTAACAGTGTCTCCTCTCCATCTAGGCTTTGAAAAGAAATGAAAGTGCTCTTCCAGAATTGTTTCAGTGTCATGGAACAGCTGATGAACTAGTTCTCTACTCATGGGGTGAAGAGACCAACAAGATGTTAAAGTCACTGGGAGTATCAGCATCGCTTCATACTTTTCCAGACCTCAATCATGAGTTAAACAGAACTGAAATAGAAAAACTAAAATCTTGGGTTGTAAAGAAATTGCCTGTTGAAGCAGCAAAGGCAAACGGATAAAAAGAAGATCCAGCCTCATATACTTTCTGATTTTTGTGGTTGTAGAATCATGTGATGTGTATATGGGTGTCCAGTATTCATTGTATGAACACTGCTTCAGGTAGACACTCTTACATTCAATAAAGTTCACTTAAGTGGTGCAATGGTGGTGCTGACCACTAAAACTCACTTTATTATATGGGTTTCTTTTTGTGTTTTCTTGTCCAGTTTTTAAACACACATCCACATCAGTCTACAGAAAATAATAATAATATTAAAACCATTCCAAAATAATCAGAACAGCATTCAGGAAGCTTTGAATCTCCCAGATTTTTTATTTCTTTTTTTTTCTTTTTTTGAGGGAAAGGTATTCTAAGATGGAAAAACATACAGTGATATGGTTGTTTCTAATGGCATTACAGCAGAGGAAGGCTAGTTATCAAAAATAACAGTTTTACCTGTAGAAAGGCATGCCTATATTCAAGTTAGTTCAGTGAGAGAAACTATTGGCTTCAGTTGGATTCTCAGCATGTGGAAACGAGCCTGCCTCAAAGCAGACTTGTATGTCACCTCAAAAAAAATCAGGTTAGTGTTATATTTTAAAACATCCTAAGTACCTGTGCCTAGCTATACCACAGGCCCTTGTTATTACCCTTTCTCATTGTTCTGTTACTCAGCTTTTTGTGAGTATCTTGAGCCCTCTGTGGTTTATGCTGTAGATTTGAAAAAAACAAAGTGCCATCATGATTGTTAAGATCTATCCTGTTTTTGAAGAAATCATTCTATGGACACTGTCCTATAGAAACTGATTTTTGCCAAGAGTTTTCTTTTGGCTTGCAAGATCACATTTTAAATTAAAAGATGAGGATACTTGACTCCTCTGTGAATATTTAAAAGTTGTAAATAATGATTGTGATATAAAGAAAACTTGTATCCCATTATTTTAATGGTGGATGATTCATCTCTGTGTCAGTTTGATAAATTAACTCAGAGTATAAATATCTATTCTTCTGTAATTGTAATGTTTTTTTTATTTCTCCTCCCCCTGCCCCATTTTCTACTCCCCAAATTCAGTAATTTTTTTAGCATGACAAGGTATTCAGCTTTGTGCCAAAGCCAGTAGATCCAAGTCTCTTGCTTAATCTCCTCCTTTTCCCTTTTCTGAGGAGTGGATCTGGGACACTGTTGTTTGCTCTGTCCCAGCTGATTGCTGCCAGTACTGACTATGACTCCAGAAGTATCAGCCAGCTCCCAGGGAGTTTTATTCAAGTCCTCGTGCCCTGAGACCTCAGCCAACTTTTACCTATCTTGAAGAGTAAGCAAAGGGAAAAAAATGTCACTGTTCAAGTACAAGGCATGTAATTGGCAGTAGCAAGTAACAACTTCCTGCTGCTAAAAATATTTTGCTTTATTTCATTTTCCTAGCATTAGCAAGTCAGCAGTCTATTCTGAAAAACAGCATTTTAAATGGCACATGAAAATTCGGCTCTTTGGAACAGTAGGTGAACAGCAGTTTTTCCTGGTGCTCTAGGCTTCCTAATTACTACAAATTAAATTGAAACAGGTGTGTTCAGAAGCAGCTGAGCTAACATTGCCCTGGCACAACTCTAGTTGCAATCCTTCACAAGTGAAGTAGCAGCATTTTAGTGATAATACATTGAGATTTGCCCCATTTTCTGCTCTTTCTGAGTTCCTGTCAGGAGGCTCTTTGAACCACTAATGCAAGATGGCAATTCATTTTGGTGACAAGTGCATTTACATGGGAAAGTGGCAGACTTCTGGCAAGGAGGCTTTTAACAAGGTCAGAGAACAGCATAAAACAATTGAAAGAATATCATAGAGTGAATAGAAAATGTTACCAAGCCAAACAAGTTCTTTTGATTGTTTTTGCAATGTCAATAATTGCGAATACAGTGGATCCGGAGTTCGGCTTAGTGCCTTTGATATAGGATGAGAAGCAATTACAGATGTCTGCATTTCATGACAGCCTTAGAAAACAGCAAGTCCTCAGTTTGCATCTGTTTTCTTCCATCTTCTTGGCTTGAGTGAAATACCAGCTAAGCAGGAAATGCCTTGTGACATAAGACTGGAAATCCATTCGGTGTATGCTGTAATGGAGTCCCAAATCTGAGAGGTTTTGAGGTCACTTTGGGATGTTGGCGAACTCAATAGTTTTCCTTCAGTCTGCAGGTAGTGAGGACAGTGTGACCCACCTGTCCCTTTTGCTGCGGCTGCTGTTGCTCTGTGTCGCAGACGGTGGCTAGCTCATATTGAACAAACAGATTGAAGTTCAGCCCAGAAAAATTTGGATTGCTGGTTGGTATTGAGAAGCAGCCAGAGGCAATATTAGTCCTTGAAGACAGTGGGCCTGCTGTTAGATCTCTAGTCAAATGAAACCCTTAATAGTCAAAATTAGCCCAGCTGCTTGACAGCACATTTCAGAAGTAATTCCGGTAGGTTTTGACTGACTGGCCTCTTTTTTGACCTGGCCCCTTTTTACCTCACTTTAAAAAATTCATTTTTAATTTGATACAACATATAGGGTAAGGGGGGTTTTGCTAAAAGAGCATCTCACCAATGCTTGTGGCACTACAGCTCCAGGAGCTGCCTGTTCATTTCTAGGTGGAGTTTGAAGTGCTTCTTAGACTCTTTAAGGATCAAAAAGTGTTCCCTTTGAATAACTGGTTGCATGTTGTTGGGACAGAATTCCTGTAGCAGGTGCCAGGGCATACAGAGCTCTGAACTGGTATGTCTTATCATCTGATTCTAGATTCAGACAAAGAGAATGAAGAAGAATGCAACTGTTTTCCTTCATCCCTGATGTTTCACTCCTGATCATACAAAAGTGTTAAGGAGAAAGATGCCAAGTACTCACTCTTAAAAGGGCCAAACTTGCACTTTCCTTGTTTTTCCCCCTTTCTTATACATGGCCTTTGTCCTGTTTCTGTTCATGTTTAAAGATACACTCCTGAACAGCATTTTGAGGAATAGATTGCAAAATTTAAATGCCAAGCCTGGATCTGTGCCACCTGAGCTACTGAAGGTACGAGAACATACACTAGAAAGAAGGTAGCTCAGTGCTGCTCCAGAAGAGGCAGGAGCAATTAGTTGGCAATGCTGGTTTATGTTCCTACTGTAACTCTTTTGAGGTATTTTTTTTCTTTCCTTCCAAAGTTAGGTAAGAGTTTGGCTTTAAAGTACAACCTTTTAATATCATTAAAAAATGTAACTGGAATAAATGATTGAGTAAATCCATTCAGATTGATATTATTTTCTTGAAGCTCGGTACTGTTTTGGTGAAACACATAATTCAGTAAGCAAAAGAAAACTAGTTTAATATAAACTTTAACTCTTGGGCTCAGTTAGTGTATTCCATACTGCTTCAGAAACAAAGCACTAGTGTGTGGACTTTTCTTTTTCTTTCTACTTTTCTGACACTATACATTTGTATTTCAGATGTTTGAAATTTGTGACTAGATAATTGCTGTGAGTGTGGGTACCTTCTGAATAATTAATGTGCTTATACAGATGTAAAAAGCCAGAGGACAAATACAAATAAGGCAGAAATTGGCTGATCAATGTGGGAAGTCAGAAGTCATTGGTAATGTAATTCTAAAATTAAAGCAAGAAGATCTCTACTTAAATTAATCCTTTCTCATGTTCGACCTTTCACTGTTTTTTTTAGTAAATCATCTTTAAAGCCGTTTCACAAGTCTCTACAGATTAAGTGAGCCAAGTGGGTGAAAGTAACTTGTATTTACAAAGATGAGATCCAGATGGCAAAACACTGAAAGGGGAACCTAGTGGACAACGTTAGAATGAAATTTGTTAAGATGTAGATGAAGGAAAGTGGATACGAGTTTACTTCCAAGCTGACATATGTTCTAGGACAGCTGAAAAGATTGTTTGGGAGACCTCAGAAGAAAACCTGTTCCATAAGTTTTCTAGCTTGACTCAACCTTCATTTGTGGTGCAGCTGGTTAAAGGTGCTGTAGAGAAAGAAGATAACAATTACTGATTCATGCAGTGTCCTACTTTTGTTTGTTTTCCAAATCCTTTTCCTTTGTGGGAACCTGGTATTGCTACTCAGAAGAAGGAGAAGCTGGGAGTTCTATTTTCAATACCGTGCTGTCTATTCAAATGTTTGTCTGTACACTGCAGTGGGATTTACTAGCATCACGTCCATCAGGATCAGTACCACCCAGCATGTGGGGTGCTTTTCCTGTACAAAGCTGGGAGTGAGAATATTTGTCTTTACAAATGAGTGCCAGAAGGAAAAGGCAGTGGTCCCCACTCCCATTCTGTACTTCAGTGCCTAGTGTTAGCTAAAGATGTGAAATGCCTGATATTCATTCCTCTGCACATCTGAGTGTGTTCACCTGTGTGCCAGGACTTAAAATGTTATGTGTACTGTCAACTTATCCGATGACTTCTAGAGTGTATTGTCATTCAGTAGAACAGAGAAGGAGTCTGGATTTTCCTTTGCTGAGCTCAGTCCCTACAGAAGATTTATGCTTGTTCTCCATCACTCTCCTAAAGCAGGTTTAACTGTTGGAGTTGAAGTAGAGAGGACAATATCCTGCATCAGTCCACTGATCACTGGTTTGAGTAGTTTTCTGCAAGTGGGGGATACCGACCTGCACCCTCTCAGGCAGATGGGAACTGAGCTTGTTGCCTCTGCTTAGGGTGAGCATTGTGTTTACTGAACAGTTAGATGAAAAAACCCATAATTTAGAAGAGCCAGTGCTGTGGATCTAGTAAAGCCTTTTGTTCCCAATGGCACAGCATTGAGCCTATCTTAACCAACCTGCTGTCACTGAGGTAGGTTTTATAGTCTGAAGTACAGAAATTCTACTCTTCTGTTAAGTATGTGAGGGCTGCAGACACTGCTTTGCTTGAAATCTTTTGTGGGTTCAGTGTGTGAATCTGTAGGATCCTTTAAAAATGCATGCAAAAGTTGGTTTCTCCTTATTAAGATCTTAAAAGCAGTTGCACAGTGAGTGTTAAACATTACTCTTGGATAACTAATTGGTAGTGGCAAGGAAGTTGTCACTTGTCATGATTCCTGAGAACAAAGCCAATGAGACTTTGTAACCTGAGCCTTAATACATAGTGGAGACTGTCAAAATAGACCAAGGAGTGTACTTGCAACTTCTCCACCACTTCATAGAGCCAGTATTTTGTGGTTGGAGGATATTTTGCTCAGGATTCTTAAAAGTAGCTACTGCTTTAAATGCCACATGGAGTAATCATCTAATAGTCTGAAACTCTGAATAAAAGCATAGAAGTAATTGTTTGCTTGTGCTCTCTTGGTGTAGTTAAAGGTGTCTGTCACTATAAAGAATGTATAGTGGTAGACTTCAAGTACATCAGATCATAGTTTGAATCAAAGATGTCATCAAGATGTTGCTGTCATGTGTAAGTAAAAAAAATATTAAAATATGACTTCTGCTGTTTCTTGGCCTTTAAAATATGTGAAACTAAATGAGACTGCAAGCATTACCTGCTGTCGTAGTTGATCTTAGTGTAAAAAATGCTTTCTGGAGCATGTTTCAGCCAAATACTGATATTCAAGCATGTGAACAACCTCTGCTGCCTTAGAGCCTATGGTTCCCACTGTTGAATCTATGTAGAAAGTCTGGCTTCAAAGATGGAGTTTGTTTTGTTTGAGTTTGGAGGGTTTGGGGTGAAGTTCTTGATGTAGCCAAGGTCTTGTGAGGAGCAGCCAGAATAATTATGAATCTTAGTCACACTAGTATGCCAAAATTGCAAAGGCAGTGATTTAATACTTCCAGAGTAATAAGAATGGTTGAGTGCTCAACCATCCTTCCCTTCCATAGCTTGCATTGCTAATCTCTAGCCTACTTAAGGTGTGCTTATATATCAGAGGAAAATGTCTCTTTTGTGTTTACTTTTTTATGAAGTGTGAGTTGGAATAATTTGCAGGTTAATGTGATACATGATTCAGGCAACAAACTTCATCTATACTTAAAATAGTGTTTCCCTTCATTCTCTTTGCACTTCAGAAGTAGTAATGGCTGACTGATGACCTTCTGGGCAAGAACTATTGCATTTTCATCACTAGGTTTTTCCAAATATGCAATAATTTAAATCATGATTATCCACAAACCCATTTTGACTTAAGCCTTGATCCTGCACCTTTCAGAGAAACTAGTGTTTTTCAGTGTTTCCACTGAACAGGTGCCACTCTAAATTTGCTAAGTAAATGCATAAGTGAGGAGCTCAGGGTTCTGAAATGGTATGAACCCTTTGGTTTGCAACAGAGTATTTTTCAGCTAGGCCTTACAGGTGCCTGTCTGACTGCTACCTTTCCTTCCCCTCTGGTTTGGGAAGGGAGAGGAAGCTTGTTTAGAAGTAGGTTCCCTATCCTTTTGGGCAGTCAGCCTATGGAGAAGCGTTTCATCCCATGACACATCACATAAGATTTACACTTAGAACCATACAGATTTCTGTACTGTGGCCACCTGCAGCATGTACATAGGTGATGTGGAGTGCCATGTGCTAATTTAAAATAATTTCCTAAGAAATGAACTAGATTGCAAATGAAGGATGGTGCTGCCAGTATTTATAATAATATATATTGATAAGGTTTTTTGGAAGCAATGTGGCCCCTGCTTCTGTTTGTATTTATAATTGAGCATGACTCATAACCAGAAGTCAGAACTGTGCTGGTAAAAAGAATGGATATTAATAATAAAAGTGCCAGGGCAGATTTTAGATATTGAAAGCTGACAAAAAAAGACAATTTGCAGAGGTTTCAGTAAATGGATCATTAAATCATCCTTGGCTCCTTCTCAGATGTTTTATTTTTTTTAAATTATGCTTCTCTGAGCAAAAATATAAACATGTGAAACACTGAAGGTGACTTTCTTGAAAGAACTGGATTTTTTCCTCACTAAGGAAATATATTTTTTCTGAAGATGTCCAACTGATTAATGCCAGACCGCATGGAATTACTGAGTGAAATCCTCAAGATGTTCTAGTGTTTATATAGCACAGCTCGGTCGTCAGTGTTTTTGTGTGTATCAAAATATTTGGCAGCCTTGTTGACCAGATAGGCAATGGTATGTGAATTTCACATTCTATATAAAGGCACTTGGTTTCATATCTAAAATTAGGGGTTGAACATTCAATTCAAACAGCGGTTCAGTGATTGTCTTCATAACTTCTGTAATGTTGTGAGAAGGGAGAGCCTCGTGTCATGCTCAGCTCCACCAGCACTGAATATTTTGGTTTTCCTGAAGGCATTTTCAGACACAGTAAGCTGTCAAGCCTAGAGTTGCCTGTAGTCCTGCTGGCCTCAGAAGCTCTCCCCATGGCCCATGAAGTAACTTAGGTTAGCTGTCCCAGTGATAAAAGCAAGTTCTGTCCTCATAGTGGAACCCCCTTACTCTGTTTGGCGTGAGTAGCACTGAGAAACATACATATTGTATAAATTCCCTTCTTGAAGTACTACCAGTACTTTGGTTAAGCCACTGTAAAACTACTGGTATGCATTTATTCATAGTTTGGAAAATACTGTTTTCATTACAGTAAACCAATATAAACATCAGCAATATTGCTATCAAACAAATTAGTTCTCAAATGAAATGTATGGTAAGTAAATTTGTTGTGTAGCAGAATACAGTGTTATTTAATGGAACTTGATTTGGTGCCAACCAAACATATGGATCTTTAAATGCATTCCCCTTGGGGCTATGTTGAAATCATCCACCAATAACAAGGGTCGAATTCCGTTCCAAATTTGCAGGCTGGCTGCCCTTATTGTATGAGGTTTTGAAATGCAACTGATGGTGCAACAATTTCTGTTTTGTTAGTTTGGGTTTTTTAAAAAAATTCGCTTCACTAAAGCTTTTCTTCTCTCACCCCCCCTCCCTCCCCCCACAACCTTCCTTTCACCCTGGAGAAGAGTTTTATTTTACCTTCAAAAGCATAAACGTTCTTGGTTCCTTTGGGGAATTTTGTCTGTATTTCTCATCTAGTTCTTTCCTTTTACCAGGGAAAATTGATAAAAGGGGATATAAATGGAAGACAGGGTAATACAGGTAAATATTCTTGGTTTTGCCTTTTTTACAGTATTAAAATTATTACTATAGGAATATATACTTCTGAAAAAAATTATTTTTCAGAAAGTCCTGCCTTTTTTCTTAGTTATGATAGATGGTGTGTGTTCTTTTACAGGAAGCAGTATTGACAAAGCTACTTCAGCCATCATATTTTTAACCACAGAACTTTAATGGGCTGCAACAACAGGTTACATTACACTTGCAGCAGTAGTAATAGCATAGATCCTTGTCTACCAAATGCTTCTGTGTTTACTTACTTTGCCTGCTGGCTGAAGTAGTATTAGAAATCAGTGTCATTCCCTTCTTGTAGTGAAACACAAGTGTCAAAGCTTAATACAGTGTTCCTCTATAGCAATCAGTCTATTAAAGTAAGCTATAAAAATTAATGTAATTAGTGTAATTACCTCAAGTCATTTAAATTTAACTCGCTTTAGTTCCTATAAAACCTTCCTTTTGTACTTAATCAAATGCTGAAGTGGTGCTAAAAAGGATGGGCCTCATTTTACTTTGTCAGATTCCCTCCAGTGCTACAACCACAACTGAGTATGTTATAACGATTTACTTGTACAAAATCTACATGTGCTGATGTCTCTTGTAGTGCAAACTGTGTTTTGGCATACTGAGACAATTAAATGGCACCAATTGTATTCCTAGATTTGTGCCCAACATCATCTCCAGAGCTTTGAAGATGTTTAGATTGTGGCTGACTGGCCAAACCTCATCAGGTTGCCTGATGGTAGCATGCAGAACTTTCGGGCATTCAACATCCAGCTCCAGGCACTGGAGGGAGACCACCTTGGAGGGACTTGGCTTTAGGAGAGCAGCAGGAAAATAAAATGTTCTTTCAATAAATAATTAGGAGGACCTGTTAATGCTATACAGAGTAGAGCAGAGTTGTCTGTGCCAGTTCCTTCTGTAAATTGGTGTAGCTCACTTAGGACCAGTTGAACTGTGCCAAAATACGTCAGACAAGGTCCTGACATGAGAGAAGTTACTGGGGGCTTGACCCTGTGTCATCGGAGGATCTGCTTCTCCTGGATAGTACATCAAGTAGGAGATGACATCAGAGGCAATTCAGTAGTATGATTTTTACTATTATTTTCTTTTGAGCCTCAAGAAAATGTAGGTTAAATGGTGGCATAATGCTGACAGCTGGAGAGGAGGCACTTGTGTTGGAGTTGAGACACAGCCACCACTGGCAAGCTGAAAGATGTTCTTACTCCCTCAAAAACAAAGTTAAGGACTAATTATAGACCCACTCATGTAATGGGAACATTCTGACCCACCGTTATAGTCCTAATCATAGTTGTAAGTCTGGTAAATTTAAAGGTCTGTTTTTCTTGCTTTCTGCATACAAATTCCATTTCATAATAACATTGTGCGTTATTTCAGGGAAGTTGCAGGGCTCTGAAGGTGATTAAAGTTACTCAGTCATCAGCAGCATGACTTGTAACCCACCCAAAGGCTGCTTATAATAGTATTGCTTCATTTTGTTATTTCTCTTGAAAATTCCATAGCTGAAGGTGAGGTGTGGTCTAGGGAACCTCAAGCGTTAGCCTGCAAAAGTTTTGTGCAGCTACTACACCCTGCTGTCTATTTTGTTAAAATCTTGGTGGGAAGGGGATAAAGACAAAGGGAAGCAGCCTGGCCTGTGTGGAACATGAAGCAGTGTCTGTGCTGCAGCAGCTCTGTGGGGCTCTGTCCTGAGCAGGACCCACAACAGAGGAATCTGTGCAGTTTTGGGGCTTCACTCTGTAAATACAAGCTCAGTCATCCCATGTTTGCTGCCACATGGACTTTGTGCACCGTTTTTACCAGGTAAGTGCACCAAGTCTGTCTCCACCTTATACTTAGGCCCAAATTTCTGCAAGAAAACTTTGGCTTGTGTCTTGGACCAATTGACTCATGAAGTGTTTCGGGGCAAACTCAAACTTTCGGTGTAGTCTGTACTGTCAAAGATCACTTAGAGTGACTTGTTCAGCTGCTCACCCAAAGGTCTTATCTGGGAAGAGTTATCTAGTCCCTTCCCAAAGTGTTTTCAGCTTGGAGCCCAGTTGTCTCTATGTCTGCTTGGTGCAAGCAGTGTTTTGGACTCAGACTAGAACCATAGAAGGGCAGGAGCCAAATAATCAAGTTTTTTCTGCCTGCACGGTCATGTTTGGCACATGGACTGCAAGGGTATCACATGTGAGGTCAGCATCAGAGTAACATGAGCCTGTCAACCTGCTTTGAGGTTGGGTGGCTGCAAGTAGGTTCTGATCTTGCCCATTCAGCCAGAGATAAGCTGGGCTTTACTTGCACTAGCCAGATGCAGAGACAAAACATCTAGGTCCTGATTGTGTTTGGATCTGGTGTTGCAACCTGAGACCTGAGATGTGCTGTCATAGCAGTATGCATGGATGAGAAATGGGATCCCAGAGCACTTCCTTTCCAGGAAGAAAAATGACATGCACTACTGCTTGGTTTTGTGGGTTGGTTTGAGTTTTTATTTTATTTTTTTAGGATCAAAAGCAATGAGTAGTATGGGGAGCCAGGATAATGTTTGAAGTTGGGAGCAATACTTGGGAATCAGATATGAGAGATACCAGTCATGGTGCTATCCAATGAGACATGGTTCGAGAGGGTGAGGAAGGACAGCAAAGATGGTGAATAACCTTCAGAGAAAAGACCTTGGGGACCATAACCACATTTCAGAGAAGATGTAATACTTACAGGGGCCAAAAGGACAGTAGAAAATTTCAGAAGCCTTTGAGAGGGCCAGAAGGTTATGATCTGTTCCCCAGCCACCACTTGGAGATAAGCTTCACTTTAGGAAAGAATCAGAAATATTTAAAAGTTATGTGATATGCACTAAATAAAGTACTTTGTTAGCTGATCCCTCAGCCAAATTTTAAACATAGTCAGAAGCTTTTCAAAGCTTCATAATCTTTTTAAATTATAAATCAGTGTTTTCACACTGTATTGAAATTACCAAAAACTCTCAGCCTTGGTATAAGCTACCAGATAAAGGACTAGAAGCCAGCAAATATTTCATGCTAATAATCTCAGGAGAGATTAAGCTCTGAATTTTTTCCCAAAAGATGGAAAAAAATTATTCCTAAATTCAGTTCAAATTGGTGTTGATAACCTGCTTTGGTTATGTAGGGTATAATTCTTTGGGTAAAAGTTAGAAGCTTACTACTTAAAAGACACTTTAAAATATGTTAGTTTACCAAAGTGAAACAAAGACTGTAAAAAAGAGAAACTGCTCATTCTAGTTTCTCTGTTTCAAATAAAATGTGGAAAGTAAACCAACTGCATAATGTACTAAATGTAGATCTAAAAATTTGTGTTACTTTATTGCAAATTTCAGGATTTGCAATAAATATGATGTATTTCATAAAACAGTAGCTCATTTAAAGTCATAACTGTGAGAACTTTTACAGTGGCATTTCAAGTTTTTAGTCTGAATTTGAAAATTGAAAATATGCTCTAAAACCCTAGAAATCCAAAGCAAAGGAAAAAACCCTCACAAATGATCTTTAGTAAAAAAGATAATGTGGGGATTTTTTAAGCTGGTCATAAAATTTTGGGATGTATATCTGAGTGCTATGTTTGAATAACCTGTATTTGAATGCTACATTTCACTGCCAACTTCAAAGTGATTATCCAGCCCCAAGAGGAATATTTGCTAAGTAATATGACCAGGTCAGTATGAGAGTGATTCCACTGCATGACTTCACTGCCGTGTGAATTTACAGACATGTAACTTAAAACTTCATTCTTGCAGATAAACCTTTATTTTCTTACTCTTTTTGAAGTGAACCTGGAAAGCATCTGATCACCATTCTCCTTACAATTTTTTTTCTTCATATTTTGTGAAACATTTGTCACTTACCCCTTGATATTCAGTTCCTAGATGAAATCTAAGTTCTTCAGCCTTTCCTTATGTCATGTTTTGTAGGTCTGTGTAGCTTTTATTGTTCAGTGTTGAACTTGGTTAGGGTTCTCTGGATGAGACCTTGCAATTGCAAAGTTGCACAGAATACTGCCAATCTCTTAGGAATATTGTTCACATTTTCAATGCAAACCAAAAATAATTTTGCCCTCTTGCAGCATAATTACATTGAATTGTCTGTGGTTTGTCATATGCTATAACTCCAAATCCCCCAAGTTAATCTATATTTTGTAACAGAACAAAAAGTGACAAAATAATTATCTTTTTCAAACTGAATTGTCTTAAAAATAAGCAAATTCAATTTAACTCTCAAAAAAAAAAAAAAAAAGAGGGGGCAGAGAGAACTATTTTTTTGGGTGGAGAGCTTTTATTTCTAGTTTCATACCAAAGCAAATTTTTATGGCTGAGTTATAAACCCCTGAAAATTGCAGTTCATAATGGAAACATTGGCAGACCCTGAACAGCGCTGCTGTAAAGTAGTATGAAGCTTTAAGTTTTTCCACTTTTAGACCTGGAATAAAACTAAATTACAACACTTTCCGTACAGGCATTTGATTTTCCCCCCAGTAATTTCTGCTGGGTCTGTCCAGTGTTTCCTGACTTCCTATGTTGCCATTGGACTTTTTCCTATTGACTGTGCAATAGGTTTCATTCAATCAGGAGATTTACCAATGGAGATGCTCAAACAAAATGTTGTTTTCTGGGGCAGAGGGTGTTGGGAGATGCAATTCTGTCTTGAGGAAAGTTACACTGAAGATTTATGGAAGACATTTACAGCAAATGGGGTTGGAACGGGTGTTACGGGACTCACAAAACATGTGAAATGATAAGGGGTCTTAGAATATTGTTCTGCAGAAGAGAAATGCTCTTTCAGACTCCATCCAAACCCATTGACCAAGTGGATGTAAAAGCACTTCAAGATGGGAATGTCAGGATTGTTTTTCTTTCCCAAGGCAGGAGAAATAGAAGGGCAATGTGATTTTTCATAGCACTGCAATATGCTGGAGTATTCCAACAGGAGCAATTTTATCTGAAAGTGGATATGAGAGCAAAAGGCAGAATGGAAGTCAGCAAGTGGACAGGGCTCTTTTCTGGAATTATTCCTGGAGTCATTTCTCGTACTGGCGCAGGCTGCAGGAAGCTGAAGATCAACATGTGGGTTATTTATAGCCATTTGCAAATGATCTGTTTAGCTACTTCAGTTCTTAGGGCAAGACTAGCAATGCCACTCACTTGGCCCCACACTATTCCTCTTACAAATTATGGAGCCAATGCATAAGCAAATAATATAGCCTTGCTTTTCTGGTTTGGGTCCCTCCTTGAAGATGATTTTTTTTGTTTATTGTTATTGCTTTTACTGCATCCTAATGGATTTGTGGTGCTTTCTGACATGGACAACTCAGGGACATGATATATTCCTAGCTGGTTTGTATTTAGCTGCCTTACACAGGCAGTTTTTCCTTCAGTCCTATGACAACTCCCCAGGGTGTTGAGGCAGCTGGGACTTTGGTAGATGGATGTTCTCACTGTTACTGGAGTTCTACATTGGCAGCAGGTAAACTTCCTTGGACTGTGATGGGAATGATTATAAAGCAAGACAGGAGAGACAGGTGCCTGAAAACTAGTCTTAAGGTCGTAGATAAAGACCCTTCTAAAAGGAACTGAATCAGGAGATAAACACTCCTGCCCAGATGTAGCTAAAGGCTGTACCTGCCTTTTGCCAGAAGTTACAGTATTTGTGTCTCCTTATTTCTCTGCTCTTCCTGGATGGAAGCATAAGAGAGCTCCATAATCTGCTGCAGGAAAAAATTCTATAGCCTTCGCTGGAGCTACTCCACCTGACTTTATAGGTGAATTACAGTAGCTGTATCTGAAAAAGTATGTAGTGCTGAGCCCCCAGTAAAGACAGTAATAAACCTGAGCAAGTCCAGAGGAGAGCTATTACAGTGGTTAGGAAGTTAGATCATGAGAGGTGCTAGGAGTTCCTGATGGAACGTATTTTGCTTAGTTATTGGTGGTTCAGGGGATCCAGTTGCCATCTTCCATTATCCAAGGGAGTTTCTGGAGATGGTGTCAGACTCTCTGAAGGACACCATGGCAAAGAGACAAGGGGTGACGATCACAATTTGTAAAAAAGAAAATGGTCTTTGGATGTAAGGAATGTATTCTTTGTCATGAGAGTGACTAAGCACCGTGAAAAATCAATCCCTCCTTGGGTGTTTTCAAACCTCAGTCAGACCAGACCTCACTTTGAAGCTGGTGCTGCTCTGAGGAGGTTGGAGCAGGTGACCTCCTTAAGTCCCTTCCAACCTGTTTTTTTCCTATGGATCTAAATTCATTTTACCAAAGGTAACATCAATATGGAAGAAAAAGAAGTAGCAGAATTGAGGATTTGAGAAATAGGCCTGTATCTATATGACCAAATGAGAAAAACAGGTTTCCAACTATTTATTTTAGTGGTTTAGTTTTCCTCTGGAAAATAAAATTAGGAATAGTTTAGAGTCTGAAAGTGAGAAATACAGTTGAATCAGAAAAGCTTTATATTTTTAGCTCCTGTTTTTTCAGAAGTAAACCATCACTTAAAAAGAGTATATTTCCATTGCAAAGTGGAGAATGATTATAATGTTTCTTAATATGCATTGAAAAGTACAAAGGCCATATTCTCCAAGTTTTTGTGTACGTGTGTGTTTATTAACTATATAGAAACCTTGATTTATACTTTTTGAGTCACTTAATGTACATAATTTTGCATTTTAAAAATCATGAGCATGGAGTTGTCAAATAGGATGTTTTGGAAAATGTCACTGAAAAAATTATATAGCATTGAAAAGCTAAGGTGGTTTACTTAATACTGACTTTTTTTCTTTGCTTCAGCTGAAGGAAAGGTATGAAGGAGCTTTTGCTAATATTTCTTCTCTATAGCAATCAGAGTCTTGTCACTTTGCATTAGTTTTACTCTAAAGCTTACCAAAGAGATCACCTGCCCTGTATACTAGTCAAATTTGACTAGATGAATAAACAACCAGAGACACAATAACTGTTGCTCCATGATGTTCATTGTGAGCCTCGATTGTATGGGAAGCAAGGAGGTATATTTGGGATCAGAAACCGGGTCTTCTGTACTCTGGGCTCACTTTCCTCTGGCCTGTTCGGTGTATTTTTTGTTGATACAAGAACCAAGATCAACTGAAAGCAGATAACCTTGTGTTATAGGACCCTGACTGTTTTTAAACACTGATAAGGGCATTTTGTAAGATCAGCTTTTGATTTGTAGCTATTTACATTTGGAAGAGACTGAGAGATGCTAATGTCCCTTCTGGCATTTGTAGCTATTTTGTTTTCTGAAGATCTGTGGGCTTTGCATGGCATAAGATCAAGCAATAACAGAGCTGTGTCAGGCAGGAATGGCTGTTGAGGAACAGAATGAGTCTTGCGGCTCCAAACATGTTGCTTACTTTGCAAGTCAGTGTCTGGTCTGTCCAGTGACTCCTTTTACATAAAAGATCATCACTTTAGATGTAAGATTCTGTAAAAAAATGGAGTTGCATCTGTGAGTAGATGAAAGAAAGCTCCAAGCTGGGATTTCTTTTCTGCTCAGGTAGGCTTCTTCCTGCACCATGGATGTCCTCACTACACAAGCAAACATAGTCTCTGTTATTAAACCAAAAGGAGCAGATAAATCTGACAAATTTTTCTTTTCTGCTGTTTTTCTCTTTTTGGTTTATAAAAGGTCACAGTATGAACCACTTCAGTGCCTTCCACTTTTTCTTTTACATTTTACAGTTTTCTTTTACATTTTACAGTGCTTGCATGATCTCAGTGAGGGAGCATATTTATTGTGCATGCCATTCAGTTTAGATTCAACTGCAGCACATGATTACAGTGACTTAGAGGAAAAAAACTGGAAAATAAGTCCCTGATGTAAAACTAGTAACTGAGCCAAAACAGTAGTGCCAGTTATTTCAATGCCTCACATAGTGATTTACGAATTCACTGCAAACACATTTAATGATTTATTGGGACAACTGTGCATATTAACCAGCTCTGTCAAAACCTTGGATGCAAACTTCTTTTGATGACAATTTTTCCTTTTAATATTTTACAGAGAGGCATTAGAAGGTGACAGTAGTGAAAGCTCATGTTTGCATCATACTTTTCAGTGCCACCCATGAGTTTATCCCTTCAGTCTCCACTGTATTATTTTATTTGGGAAAATATATGCAATGTCTCATGCAAGAATAAATACCTACAGGACTGATCTGAACTCTATAAATATTCAGTAAGCTGATTCATAACCCATTTTTTTCACACACACATATTGCACATGCATGCACCTACTGCCTACGTGGCTCTTTTAGGTTACTGAAGACTGTGACAAATAATTTGTAGCTGGCATCACTGACTGTCTTTCAGCCTTTGCCCAGTCTTTACTAATTTGCACAGATTAAATCTGTAGGATTTACAAAAGAAAGGACATAGCTGAATGGAGGATGGAGGGTTGCAAATAAGGACAAAACAATTTTTAGGAAATGTCTGCCAACTTCCTCATTTTATGGCATCTCACACATAGGTAAATTCATTTTATTTTAGGCAGACATTTACTTAGCCTTATAATAGTTTCTATCACAAGCCTCTTGTCCAAAAATGTACTTTCAAATAGTACTTGTCTTGGTGGTAAATACAGAAGCTCTGTCAAATCTTTCAAACTATGTATGAGGCACCAAATATCTTTCAACAGGAGAACATTACAGCTGCTGTCTTTCTACTTAACCTGCAGCAAGGAATGACTAAATGTTGCCTAGAGAAAGTCTTAAAGGTAAATGGAATTAGTAAAAGCCCCAGGTTATTTCTTTATGTTTGGTTTAGAGACTGAGAGATCCAATACCTCAGGTTTTTATTTTTTTCTCCAATAAAGTCCCACCCCACGACCTTATCTATGTGCTGCTAAGGTGAAGCAGAACAAAATACCAGCAGTAAGAGGAAGTTGGAAGACTTGTTTTCCATACAATATAAAAGCGTGGCTTTTTCATCCCTTCTGTCTGGTTATCTGTAAATAGGCTAGATACCATTATAAACATTTTGGGAGAAATTCTTATTTTTTTGTAAAGGTTCAGTGTAGTTCGGTTGGTAACAACAGCAGAAAAGATCCCTTTACTCTCACTACTGCATGTGTCTAGGGCTCAAGTATCTCAGTCCTGTTGCATATCTATTTTTTAAAGCTATATTTTTATAGCTTACATACAGAGTCTCCAATACACATTTATGTGCTACAATTAGGTCATTTTTTTGGATAATTGGGAAAGTCAAGTAATTGCTTGCAAAAGTAAACATTTCTTTTAATGTGCATGAAGCAAGTCTTAGAGCTGTTAGATACCTCTACTTCTGAAATTAAACAGTGCCTTACATCAATGTGAAATCCAGCTTGAGCTGTGCTATGATGTCATCTGGCAATACCAGGGCACGTGTAGGCTACTTCAATACCTTTCATTCATGCTGGGGATCCTCATTGTGATTTCACTTTTCCCGTAGACAGCAAAAGGCGATATGTAAAATGTGGTATTCCTACGATATAATATTCCTATGTGTATATTTGTAGCATGCCTGTTGTTAGCCCAAGACACCAGTGGGACAGGCTGGCAGAGGTTTTTTCTATTTTTTATTGCCTTGATGCTCTCCAAAGCACAACCTTGTGGCTTCGAAGTAATTTACTTTGTGGCAGAAAACACTTTGAAATAATCTTCTTCATTGCATTTATTCCAGACCAAACAGAACAAACTTTGACTGTGTCTAGGCTTCCTTATTTTATGTGGTCTGGGGTCATCATTTCCCATTTCAGCTCTGGTGGTGACTGCAGCTTCTCTGCTGATATACCCAGCTTACTCTGGGACACTTTATTAATTTCTTCCATAGAATTTCCCATAAAATGTTCTTAGTTCATCAGTCTTGGGAGAAGATTTAACCATAAGAGCAAGATTTGTCCTTCTATGTCAGAAATGTTGATTCTGGGATTGCTGCTTCTAATGTAGCATCACAATCTAAATGCCTCTTTGGTTCCACCTAATCTCTGTAGTTTTTACTACCTTATGTCATTTGCTAAACTCTTAGACTCAAGCTCCATGAGACAAGATTTGACTTTTTGTGATCTCACAGTCTGGTGACCCAAACTCTGACTGGGATAACAGTTAATTATTTCAGCTGTGGATATTCCCAGTAATTAGTGATGGGTATTAAAGTCACTGAGAAAGAAATGAGTTGAGGTAGCACACAGCCAAATGCCAGTTTGATGAGAGAAGTACAAAGTTTATGATCTGAAAAAAGAAGCAGATTTTAAATTTTGTTGCAATAAAGATGGGTGCACTACATGAGAGAAAAGGAAATAATATGATTGTAGAGACTGAAATGTTGCATACAGCGGAGGCCTCACAGCATGAAGGCTGAGAACAAGTAAAACTGGGGAGCTTTGACAGAGTGGAGAAACAAGAAATCCAGGACGACCTGCTGCAAAGGCCAGTGAGGAGGAACCCTGACAGCTAAGGTGGAGCAGTCATTCTTGACAATAGGGAACAAAAAGCAAGGGAAGAAACAGAAAACGTGTTCTGGAAGTGGACCCTCAGCAATAGTCACTGATCAACTCAGCCCTCTGAGGCGTGGTTAGATATCCTGTAATGCTTCAGAAGGTGCTTACATGTCCATCAGCTCCTCAATCTCTTTGACTACTTCTGAATATTTCTTAAGGTTATTATTCAGTAGATTTTACTTCATTTGAATTCTTCTTGAAAAACCTGGATGTGATAGACCGTTGTTGATTTGTATGTTTGATGCAACTTCAATTACTTTCTCCAAGGGAAGAAAATTCTGGGAACCTCCCAGAATTTTCAGTCTGTGTGGATCTCTCCACTGGGAATAGAAATCAGTCACCTTCATTTTGTTTTTCTGAAATACAGAAATATCTTCTCTTGGCTAAATAAACTTGTATCGCCCTTGGAACCAGCTCCTTGCACACATTGCTTTCCAACTCCTACACAGGTTAAATATTTGAAATTCACATGTTCCCTCAAAATCATGTTGCCTTGTACCTCATTTCATCAAGGGGTAGGTTTAAACATGGGCTTAGCCACATTTGATTTTGACTTTCATTTCTCTTCCATTTTTAATCTGTGATAGTCTGCCTTGTGTTACGGTTTAGGATTGAAAGTCTGTGCTTATGTATTCCATGAGCACCCCAAAGGAATATTTAGCAGGTATTTCAATATTTTGGTTGAAGATGTGCTGTTTTGAAACTTATCAGAAGTTTTCTGTGTTGAAATGCCTCTCTCTAGGAAAATAATGGAGGTATAAACAGAGTAAAAGTCAATGGCTCCTGAGGCTTTGTTGCAGTAATTTAGGAAAGAGGGTAACAAAGGACAAGAGGCTTCAAAAAGAAAAGAAAATTAAAATTATCAAGAAAGATAATTCTATCTATTTTTAAGCCTCCTCTGAGATGGAGATGAATAAAGATGAAGATAAACCAAACTCAATAAAGATTATTTAAACCTCTTTTGCATAGTAATAATGGCAATTACAAGTCATGCCTTTGAGTATTTTCTGTTTCTACATCTGTAAAAGTATGTTCATCATCCATTTGTTCAGTCAGACATCTAATCAAACCTGATTTACATACTGACCAAGCAGTCTTCATAAAACCTGTGTTCATGAATGCCAGAGAGCTAAATAGAAAACTTAGGTGGTTTTTTGGTGGTTTTTTTTTTTGTTTTGTTTTTCGGGTTTTTTTTGTAAAAGGTTAGGTTTTTGGGTTTTTTTTATCATACAACTATTAGAAGAGTGCTAATAAAGGATTACAGCACTTGAGGGTGCATATTTAACTTAGGGACAATATGTATTTTTTTTTTCCAAAAGAAAGGGCAGAACAAATTATCTTCCAATGAGGTTCTACATAATTTTTCATCAGACCCCTCCAAATACTTTTGGAGTTAAAACCCCAGAATTAACCAAATATTGAGGAAAAACTTTGCTAGCTCTCTCAGCACAGAATAGAGTTTGCTCATTAACATTGCAGGCTTTGAAGAACAGCCATATCCTGAGTCAGAGCAGTCAGTTCACTGATCAAAACATGAGTGACTTTCCCATGTTCTCTGGGTAACCCCAGCTATGCAGGCTGTCTGCAGAAGCTGCCTCGGGTGCTTTGTAACCACATTTGCCAACTTCTCCAGCTGCAGAGATCTTCATAGGGCATGAAAGTCAGTGCCTAAAATCAGGTGATGTATTCCATGACCTTGAAGTTGGGTTGCACTGTCCTGCCCTCTTTATAGGCGAGCAACTGTATTTTTCACACACGCTTTTGATCCCAAAGAGGACAGGAATTATATAGAAAACATCCAAGTACTTCACAACGAGAAATTTTCAAATGCAAGATGTCCTTTGAGGAATGCCCATTTCTTTCACTTTTTGAACTAAAATTTATTTTTACATCCTATTTTAAGTTGCTAGCCACTTTTCATGACTAACTCATCATCAAGGTTCAGTTAAAAATTTATTTTAGAGAAAAATAATGTCTTAAAAACTTAGCTAAAGAATGAAGAAACACACCTTGCATTTTATGTGGACAAAATGTTTTCAGTTGAATTTGGATTATTTTTATGAATCTTATTTTTTATTTAATATCTTTCTTGATTTTTTTTTAATGTTTGCTTGGAATCTGTTTGCCTTTTAAATATTTTTTGTCCCATAAGTTCAGCTGCTGGTCTAAGAGGATAGCTGGACGCAGAATGGATTTTGACTATTACTCTGCAACTACCTTCAGGTGAATCCCTGAACTTGTGCCAAACAATGCTGCTCTTGGAGCATTGCAGAGTCAGTAAGTGAAAGTTGCCTTACAACTTTTGCCCTCAGCTAAATGACAGGTTAACAACAAAATAAGTATTAAATTGTTTATGATAGAAGTAGTGAATCAGTTAAATACAGATCTGTTTTGGACTATGTCTATTTCATCCCATACAAAGTATTTTCAATAACATAGGGATTAACATTTCTAAATTTCCCTAGAATGTAAGGAACTGGCTGATATTGATATCTTCATTGATAAACTTTTCTGGGAAGCTTTCAAGTTTATTTGCTTCATAGGATTTCAAAAAGAGAAGGGACACCACCACTGTGAAGGTTGCTGGGGAGCTGGCACCAAAACTACACCGCACAGCTCTGGTAGTGTGTGCTCTGGAAAGATTAACTAAATTACAGCATGCGTGTTCTGGGAGGGGAGGGTAAACCCTGGTTTGTCCAGCACAGAAAAATGAGAATGATGACTGATCTGTGTGAGCCAGTCATGGGGATTAAGGGGAAAGGAAAGAATTACTTAGAGGATATTCTTGGCCCATGAACAAATGAGCTTGAACAATTCATGAATAAACGAAGCTTTCAGAAGAAGCTTAAGTACTGGGTCTGGAACAGTCTTTTAGTCAGGAGAAATGGGTGAAACACTGACCTGCTTTCAGTGGGAGTGTGATTAGTTACAAAAGGAGCTCATATAATGCAGTTATTGAGTGGTCCAAGGAGCCCAGGAGGTCCCTCCCCAGCTTGTAAGTCTGTATTAAAGAGAGCAGAACAACAATAGCAGTGTCATAACAGGGATGGTGGTGACTACTACATTCTTCAATGTTCTCATTGCTTTTCATGTGTATCTTTATTCTTTGAGTAAACAAAAAATCAAGTTAACAAAATCCCCACACTTCAAATATTTTATAATCAAAATCTTTGAATAAGAGTACAATAAAAAAAGGTATTTGTTGAAAGAAGTGGAAAAAAGTCAGTAGATCTGTCTTTATTTTCCCTTAAGTTTTTCTGCTCCTTATGCATATTTGTTATCTTGCCAAAATCCTGTCTTGTTGGCTAAGTGTTCTCAATTTTTAGTGAGGTGAAATTTATGATCTATCTTTTTTGCTGAATATGAAATGGAAGCCTTCTACTCTGAGTATGATTACCGAAATGGAATTTGCATTCTGGATGATGATTCTGTCTAGTATTGCAGGTGCATTCTTTCTAATGATCCTAATCTGCTTTCGCATTGGATAAATAATAAGATCACAAACTCAGTTATCTGCAAAATGCTAATTTACACCCTTCAAAGCAATTTTAGCTGAAGCCAAGCATTATTTGGGCATGGGCAAGGATTAATATGCACAGAGTTTTGTCTGTAGCAGTAAGGTCATTCAGGGAAGATCAGTAGTACAGTAGATTAGCATCTCCATTATGTGCCTGCCTCCTTCCTGGGAAAACCTCTGGTCAGGGCAATAAAGCAGCTTCAGTCCCTGTGGCTGTTCAGCTGCAGGCTGTGTCAGGGTGCATATATCAACTTTCCAAAGAAGGAACAGCACATTATCTCATTAGTAGCTTCATACCAAACAGATCTGCAGTCCCTCAGTGAACAGGCCATAGCTGCCTTTGTGCAGCAGGGATTCTGACAAAGAACCACAAAGTGTTGCTTAAGCTCTAAGGAGGAGTGAGACAGTGACAAAGAAGAGACAATAAAGCAGGTCATATATCCAGTTAGGTTATTGCCATAAACCCTTTTTCCTCTGATTAAATCTCTAAAACATCCATAATGTCTTAAGACAGGCACCCATATGTTTAATTCAGTGATTTGGAGTAAAAAAGTCTGAAAACACCACATTTCACTTCTCTAAGTCCCTTAGGTCTTAGGGGTTGAAATCACTTAGGATTTTTGTGAGGGTAAGGCTTTTAAGTCTGACTGTTCTTTTTTTTTATAAACACAGATTTTTTACAGTCAATATAAAATAAAATAAAGATGAAAATATTTTTCAGCTCAAAATTTCATTCTGCTGTCCACAAAAGCTTGGAAATTTTGGTGGAGGAAGAGAACATTACATTACATTGCACATTACAAAATATTTTGAGATCTTTTATGTGGAGAGCCAGATAATCCAGATTTTATTTGTTAAATTTTCGGTTTAATCACCAACAGAGACAGAAATAGTGAGATGAACTAATAAAACTTTCTTTCAGATAAATAATTCCTTATGGCTAGGCACTTTTGAAAAACCTACTCTGACATGTCTGAATCCTTAGCAAAGCACCTAAAAACCTTTGAAATTTAATTCTGATATGTTCAAAATCTAGTTCCCACCAAACACTACACATTTCCATTAAAAGGTAGCACTGATTTTCTTTATGACCAGAAAATTACCGCCCTCCTCAGAGGACGTGTTTTGTTCCAAAGGGAATATATTTGCTGGAAGCATGTATTTAGTGCTACAAACAAATATCTGACCTGTTACAAAGTTTGATAAAAAAAGGAAAGAAACATCACTTTCCTGCAAATCTGACAGCCTTGTCAGTAGTTTAATTCTAAAATGTTGCTAGCAAAGAAAAATCCATTTGGGTGATAAAAATTGTAAAGCATCCTCCTCACAGAGTAATCTCCACAGGTAACGGCTGAAGCTGTTCAGGGAGATGTAGAGCTATGAATGCTTTTACAATGGAAAAAATTTAAAAAATAACATTCATTTACTTTGGTTTGCTCTGTCTTCTCAGCTGCACTTTTTAAGGATAGTGAGTGAAAGGAATAGTTTGCTGTGAACTGGTACAATATTGGCAAAGGATGGATTAATCAAAAACAAAAACTACATTCTTCCTACAGAATCTGCAATTTCATGTTCTTTCTGAAGACATTAGAGAAACAGTGACATTTGAAGTTATTCAGCCCCCAACTATGTGAGTGAATTCCTACCCTCATGGGACTGGTTTAAGTATTACAATTTATTGTAAAGGCTCTCAACCCAATTTTTTATTTATTTATTGCGTGACATTGTGTATTTTGAAAGAAAGTGGTGAGTGCAATGGAAAACAACTTGAAGTGACCACAGCCAGTCATCCAAACCCCAGAAGCTTTGCCCACTGACTTCTGTCCCTGCTGCCAGTTTCTGTGAACATGAATGTCCTGCTTTAGTCATTTCCTGAGCATTTGTCTAGTCTGCAAGGCAAGCTGAGTGTCTCAGTTTAGCCACTCACTGTAGACCTTTCCATTTATTTGAAGAAGATACCTAAGCTGTATTTAATAGGACTTTGTCAGTTTGAACTCTTCCTAATGTCCTCGATTGTGAAAGGAGACTATACATATAACTTTAATACCAGTCATGAAGCACCAATAATAAAACATGCTTAACACCTTCTACCTCTCACATGGTAGCTTTCATGTGACCTGTGCTCGAAATTGTTTTACTTCATTTTTGTATACCATCATTAATCTGCTGAGTTTTGAAACATTTGCATGAGGTAGGTGATAGTGTCAATAATTTACAGACAAGGAAAATATGATACAGATGCCGCATCTCCTCCTGGGAAATACCAGTAACTCAGCTACTAGTGCTGCTATTATAAAGGGAAGTTTTACAAAATTTCCCGAGAGAATAAAAATACTAAGTGACTTGTCCATGAGTCACTGGAAGAATTAGATATTGAAACCAGGAGCCTTGTAACAGCTGCATGTATTAACCTTAGGCAGTGCTATCACCACACTTTAGTTGTTCAAATCAAATGGTGATTCTTTTCCAAAATAAATATCATATAGTTTACTTTTAAGTGCTGCTGCAATCATTTTACATCTGCCTACCCAGAAATGTTAAAAAATACACAGTCACTTCTTATCTGAAACAAGATTTCATTCAAGAGCTCAGGTTTGCTATTCATTTTTTTCCTTTGTCTTTTGTAATCCAGACAGGTATTGACACCCCTGTGGCACAATAGCTAAGCTGACGCTTTGAAATATAGAGTTACAGTGAGCTGGAAAATAGCAAACCCTTTGGTTCTGCTGTTTTGGTTTGGGTTATATTTGTTTGTTTTTAATGGCACATTGCAAATTCTGTCTTTCAGGAAGAAAGCAGCTGAATCTTAAGTACATTTTTGCATTTATATGGAAAATATTAATTCATTAAGATTTTGTAGATCTCAGAACTAGTGATGAGTAATTCTCAGAGGGTTTGTTTGAGGGGTTTTTTTATGTGAATGTACACAATTTTTCAATCTTAAAAAATATTCTGATTTTTAATCTCTTACCCCAAACCTGAAGTGCCATTGTAGTCACTAAGTCTGTCATCCCTTTAAGTCAGGTGCCTTCTGGAATGGGTCTCTTAAGCCTATAATTGAGCTAGAAAGAGACTATCATATTTTTCTTGTGGCTTCCCTTGCCTTAATACCTTAATTTTAAGTGATGTAATGACATTTTTGGTCCCAAACCTAGACAGAAACAAATGGCAAAAATAACTTGAGGTTGTAGAAATTCTTAAAACAGGATCTGCCTCTCCTTATGTATCACTAGTATTCAGAATGAAACTGGAACATAATCATCAACTTATTATCATTTCAATGGCATAATTTCCTAGATGTGTTTCAGGTGTTTTTACAAAAGTTTTTGCCAGTTGATTCAGAGTGATGTTGGTCAATATGAGACAATGTAACCATGACTCTTTATTAAGATGTACTTACAAAGGAAAAACCTGATTCAACTTCTGGTGCAGCCAGTAATAGCTCAGAAACAGGCAGAAATGAGGAGTGAAAGTAACAGACTGGGAGGAATTTAAAAAGAACAGAAAAAAAAAAAAAACAGACTTGAACTGTATAGACTTCTCTTCATTCTACCTGCTCTTTTTCAAAAAAATCTCAAGAGAAAAAAAATCCTCTTTTCCTCTCACATTCCCCATCAAGAAAATGTTACCATTTTCAGCAAAGTGCAAAGTAATCCCTAAAAGCTCCTGCCTGAATGCAGAAGTTGGAATATGTGGTGGGAGCTGTAATTTGCTCATCACAGCCCAGTTCTCTTCCATAAATCAAGACCTGCGACTGGATTATATCACCCATAAAATCTTTTGCTGGAGGTTCCAGGGTGAACATCTCTCCCCTCATCCTGAGTGGTGACCTTGCCGAGAGCACTTTGGTAGTAAATAAATACAGAACATAGGTTGTTCAGCTGACTGTTCAGCTTTCTGCTGAAAGGCAGGTACAAATGTTAAAGTTGCTCTGGGGAATGGGAGGCCAAGAAGATAAGAGTTCATTGTATTTTGGTTTTGGTCAGGGAAGAGAATGCAGAAAGAAAGATGTAGAGAGAAAAAAAAAAAAACAATCCACATTCTGTCTTCTCTGAAACCACAGAAACAGACTAAAAATGGGCTTTTGAATGTTCCCCAAGATACTGTCTGTACTGCTTGTTAGCCATACCAAGCTTCTCAAATCTTTTATATGATAATTCAAAGCTTGTGGCAGTGATAACCTGTTTCAAACACGTCCTAAAACTGCATTTTTACTTGCCTATCTGCAGACCTGCTTTGCCTCTACCTGCTCCCACTGGGGTGCAGATCAGACCTGCAGATCAGACCCAGCCTCCCTAGAGTAACATGAGCAATGAGAGCTTGGGTCGAAGCCCAGGACTCAGACCCACAGTCCCAGGGTCTACAAAGAACCTACAAAGATCATCACTCATGGCTGGCCTCTTCATTTTACCCCTTAGAATAGCAACTGGTACAAACCCCAATCAATATACTGGAAAATGCCAAGTGTCTTTCCTCAGTCCTAGCATGACAGGTTTTTGCTTCCATGATCAGAATGATTCAACTGACTGCAGTTTAAATGGAGGGATTAAAAAAGTAAATAGTCATGACCAACAGTAATGTGGAGAACTTTGGTGGCAAAGGAACCCCTGAAAAATAAAAACCAAGGACAAGGTGGCAAGTCATTCAGGAAAGAGCAGACTGCCACAACACCAGTGACACATCTGCCCTTCCCAGCAGTGACTGCAAAGACGAGCCATTCTCTTTTAGCTGTTCAGGGTGTCTCTATCAGGAGAGACACATGCCAAGAAATTATTTACGAAGCCATCCTTTACAGGAAGAGTGTCTGGATGGTCTCATCAGATCCCCTGTAGTCTCTCTGAGATGATGTTTCTGTCTGAACTTAAATTGGGTAGGCAAGTAGTCACCTTCTACTTAAACAAATTTTCACAGAATGGGTCATGTTGGAGAGGAACACAGTGGGTCATCTGGTCCAGCCTCCCTGCTCAAAGCAGGGTCATCCCAGAGCAAAGGGCACAGGAGTGTGTCCAGATGGTTCTTGAATATCTCCAGTGAGGGCTTATCTATTAAATATAATGCTTATGCATCTTTATGATTTGCTTCTTCTCCATAGCTGTATTATTTTGTTAAAATAACCATCATGGTAATCATAAAGAGAACAAAAGAGTATGGTTACAAATTCCTAGATAGTGATGGTAAGTGTAGTTAGAGAGCTGCGAATGAAGAAATCATTGTGTGAGAAAGTATTTATTTTTTAAAGATAGTTATGGGTTGTTTGATTTGATTAGCAGGAGTTAAATAATCTGTTTATTTGACAGCATATTTTAAAAGGCCTTTGAGAGCAGATCACTGAATGAGTTGGATGGAGGCCACCCCTTGTCTCGAGGCAGATGGATGGATGAGAGGAAATACATTTAAGACAAGTTTCCTGCGCCTCCATTCAGCAGGGAGGAAGGAGGCCCCCAGTGGACCCAGCTTTCAACCCCATAAAGCACACTTTTGCCTAAGCAAGACAAAGCTGAGCATGAGACACGATGGTAATTTGAGATTTAGGTCTCTGAAACAAATGTATAAATAACTTTTCTTATTCACTGACCTCTTCTTTTTCCATTGTTTCAAATTCAGGCTTTTTTATATTATTAAAAATAGCTGGTATTTGAAATGAAAAGCAATTTTCCTTATCAAATTCAAATTCATTCAAAAATGCAGAAAAAAATACATCAACTTCAGAAAAAAAAATCAACAAGACCAATTTCATAAAGCCATGACAAGTTAGTGGAACACTATCATTCTGAACCTCTACATTTTTTTCTGAAAAGAGTTCTCCCATAATTTGATATCCAACTCTACAGAAAAATTAAAGACTGCCTATTTCCAACCAGCAGCAAAGTGCCCTAACTTTTAAACACCTAAAAATACAAGTGAAAAACCTTTCACTCAGTTAATAGATGTGCTGATTCCTTCCCATCCTCTATCCCTTCAGAGGAAGGACCATAACTCCACCACAACTACTGTCTATGTGCTTGTCTAGAAGTGAATCCTGATTCCTGCCTAACCTCACTTATCACAGATGGGTTTGGCTGGTCACTTCAGGTGAGTCCATCTATTTCCTGTATTGGAGTCCTCCACTGAGAATATCTGACATCATCCAACCATTTATTCTCCTTTTCTATAAACCAAAATCTTCATTCCATCAGTGGGGTTTTCCCCCCAACATTCCAGTTGTCAAATACCTGCCTTAACAGCAGAGGCAGCCCATATCCTACCAGTCACTGACCAGGAATTCCAAAAGGCACATGTCCCTTTGAAAGAAAGCCAGGTTACTGGAAAATAGACTATTTTTTCATGTCTGGGATTTCCTCTGCCACAGAAATCACTCAGTCTGGTAAGGTGTCCCACCAGGAAGTCCTCACATGGTACTACACAACCTGGTACTCCTCACGTGCATGACCTTCATAAGTAAGTGCTTTTTCTTGCTTTATAAAGAGAAACCAATTTAGAATTTACATAACTCACTTCTGTGCAACCTACCTCAAACTGTTTTTTATTTAATACAGCTTATTTAATATTTTATTAATTTGAAAATTATACAAAGTCTAAAAAATGCAAGTCTACAGTTATCTGCTAGAGAATAGCTGCTGCTAAACTCTAAGTTAGGAGAAGTTAAACTACCTGGCACTCACTCAGTTTTGTCTTATTCACTAAGTCACGGTCTTTATTTGCAATGTTGGTAACTGGTTTTGTTTCCACCCCCCTGTTCCCCACTCCTGCAAGTATCTTCAACTGTGAGCCTGTGAGGGATCTGTTTACAGATTTCTTTTAAATGCTCCTCTTCAAAATGTATCACAGAGTCAGTGCATTGTCACAGTGTTCTCTGGAAATGCACACTAATGACCTGGGAAACCAAAACAGCCCTCAAAACAGCAGAAGAGAATTTGCAGGAATTCCTTCATGCAAAGCTGGGCACCCTAAAAGAAAAATGCTTTTGAGTTCAAACCATTGTTTATTTTGGAGCATGTTTCTCTCTCTGCTTTCAATGGTGACCTAGGAATGAGCTCACCATTGGAAGCAAATCTGTCTTCTGTTTCCACCCCTAAAGGATTACCTACTCTCTGAAGTTCATGGGGTTATTGATGGCCTTTCACCAAAATTATGATTTGGAATTCTGTGGAAAAAAAATAAATACACACACATATACATGTGTGTGTGTGACGCTGACAGATTTAAGTGAAAAAAGCTTGTTGCATTATTACAATAAAAAAGATGGAATTTGTAATAAATAGAAGGCTTCCTATATTCGTAAATATTCTGCTTTTTACTTGAACAAGAAAATATCAGATCTAGCATGACTGTGCAGGAGAACAGCAAAACCATGTTGTTTTGTAATGTGCATATGGACTGTGTAGCATTTGGCAGCATCTCAGATTAAGGTCCAGTTAACAAACAGCCTCGATCTGCTTTTGTGGGGGGTTGTTTAAAATGCTTTTTTACAAGCAGATCCTGTGAGCTGGTGCTGCTGCCAGCTGACTAGTGCTTCAGCTACGAGGCTGCTGACAAAACAAGCCAAGCTGCTCTGCCCATCACTCCATGCTGCCCTGCAGAAGATGGTTAATATCAAACACAGGACTCATTAATGCCACTTTTGGAGACAGTTTGGGTTTTTGAAGGCAGCAGTGTCTGCCAGCAGGGCCAGCAAATGAAGAAGGCACAGGTGAAGGCACATGACAGACACCTATAATGTCATTGCCAAAGATGCTCTCATTTTGATTTCATACCACCTCCTACTCTTCTGACCTTGCAAGTGCACACTCGTTTGGATCTCTTTCACACACAAAGTCAGACAGGTCGAGGATTCTCTCTGTAAATGCATCAGGAGCTTTGCCATTTCAGCCTCTGCCCAGCGATGTAGAGAGAAGTTCAAGAGCCAGTGAGTGACAACTGTCCCACCAGGATGTAAAGTTGAAATCTTTTTTTAGGTTGAGTTAAGGACAGATGGTTTTATTTTTCCTGTAGCAGCAGCTAACCTATCAAACTGAATATTGGCAGAAAGGCAGACACAATAGTGATAGACAGGGTATGACACCACAAGCAGAAGGAAAAGAAGGAATAAGCTCTAACATCTCTATTTGGTGAAGTGTCTTAGAATCTGCTTTGAAGTCCCTTATTCAGAAATTCCTGAGGAATTACCTGACAGCTGATTTCTTAAGCTTACTTTGGTGTCTCCTCACACATACCTCTCTTTTTTCTCTTTCCTGTCCTTTTGTCTGTCCTTCATATATTTCAGAAGGATTATAAAAAAACCACCCTAAACTCCAAATCTACAGATGCAGGAGAGACATCTCTTAAGTCATTGCTTCTCTTTTTTCACTGATGTATTCTCTCAAGAGTGATAATCATCTTTTTTGAAATGCAGGTCTAAGACGGAAGGAATTTTTATCTGGAAGAGTAATATAAATTAGCTTTGACTGCCAGTTTCCACTGATTATTACTTTCCAGGCGGAATTCCTACAAATTCTTGAGGCATGACCTCTGATGAAAAAATAAACCCCTTTAAAATTTGTTTGAGAAATTCCAGATAACTTTCACAAGAGATTTAATTTTAGAGCATTAACACAGTCTTGGTTGGAAAGATAAAACTACAATGCAGTTATTTGGTAGGAGTCATTACTGAACAGTGAAGTCATTTGAGCTTATTTTACTGTGCTTATCTTTTTGCTCTCTTTTTTCCCCTCTCAAACTAATTTTATTATGCATTACTCAGTGCACTCTGGATTCACCCTCATAAAAGGATAAAGTATCTCAGCAGATATCCAGGCTTAGGCAGTCAGTTTGAGAGTAAAATCACAAGCCTTAGTTATCTACACCAAAGAGCCAGTGCACAGGGTATCGTCTACGTATTGTCAGTTAGTGTTCATTAGCTTGTAAATCTTGGGCTTGTGAGGCTTAAGCAAAGGTAAAAGCTGCCACAGACAGAAAAGAGCTGTTTTAAATACCACTGCAAAGGATTTACTAATGGCAAATGGACCTTTGAATCAGATTTCAGCTCTCCTAAGTAAATAAATTAAAGAAAATTTGCACCATCAAATAGAGAGAACCACTCTCCTGCACCCCTATTTGATCTGCAGATGCATGAAAAAGTGAAAAACACTTTATAAGATACTGTCTTACACTGCAATAATTTTCATACTTATTTTTGAAGGTTTAGGGCTGGGGGCCCTGGTTCTTCATTTGCAAAACATACACACACCTCAGTGAGGTGCCCTGACTTTTGGAACTAGATGGTCTTTGAGGTCTCTTCCAGCCCAAACCGTTCTGTGATTCAGGGACTCTGGAGGCATGCACACTTCTGCTGTAGGAGCTGTGCCAGCGTGGGTGTGGCCCTGCAGAAACACCTGCTCCGTACAGAGTGGGTGCCCATTCTAACCTGAGGTGAGCCATGGGGAAAAGGAGCTGCCACAATTCCCACTCACAGCTGTGCCAGGTCAGCATGCCTGCCTCAGGGCTAAGGGGTGACAACTGCAGTGCTGCAGAGGCAACAAGACCCAAACATGCTGGGTCTCTGAGGGAAATTATTTCTATGTCCTAAAGGTGACTTCAACCCTGTCAGGTACATTATAGCTGGCTGAGACCTTCCACAGGAAAACAGAGGGATCAGACACTGGCTTCCACTCACCCTGAGAGGAATTAGCAGCTAGCTCCAGTCAGTCCCATGGAGAAGTACAGCTGTACAGTCACCTGTACCTGAGGCAGTGCATATTTATTTTTGCCTCTTAACTTGTGTCTCCTGAAGTGTTTCTCTTCCCACACAAGCCCTGAGAGCTGGTACTTCCCAAAGCCTGCTGAGACATCACACTTGGTTCCTGCACACAGGCGCTTCCCAGTGTCAGTGAGCTGGCCTGTCTTATGCCTCTGTGGAAGTAGACACTAACTGAGGATAGGAGGCTGCATAGCTCATTAGAAGCTCCTTTCATGTGTGAGGACCAACTTAGAATAAAACCTAACCTTTCTTTCCTGACAGCTGCTTGCAACACTCCAGAAATTCACTGTCCTGCGTGAAAAGAACATGATCACTTTCTGGCTAGAAAAAAAAATAGCCTTTTGGGTAATGTTTTCATTTGGAAAAAGCCCCTATTCTCCAGCAGAAGCATCAACTTTAGTCCTCCTTCATCTTGTGTATTTTGTCCTTCTCCAGTCCCTTCTTTTCCATTAGACCACACTGCTCATCACACTGACAAAACAGAAGAACAGAGCAGGGAAGGAAGGAGGAAGGCAGCCCAGAATTTAATAGCCAAGAAAATCCTTTATTTCTATTCAAATTTTTTTAGTCATCAGTCTTACAGCTTTGTTTCTCTGATTTTGGCTATGCCAGGTCAGAAGCATTTTACACCTTGGTCTTCTCCTCTTGTTGATACTTTCCTATCAGCAATTGTTGGATTATTTCTCTCCCAAACCCCATCCATATAAAGCTTTTTATTCCTTTCCATCACATTCCCAGCAGAACCATTTCAAATAGCTGAACTGGTAGCAAGGTGTTTGTGGCTGAACAATAGAGAATCAGATTTATACATTACATGGAGCAATGTCTCCATACACAGATATCCTGCAATACCTTGATGTATGCATAGGAGGGTATTGGGTGTTTATATATATATTTTTTCCCCTTTAAAGAGGGATCAGCTGCCTTAGACAAATGAGCTGATTTGTCCACAACTTCACTTTATAGACCAGTTTATTTACCATGTGTAGAGTACAAGTGCATGATTGATAGTGCAGCTAAACAGGACTCATTAACCTACCTGAAATAAATGCACTTCAAGAGCATAAATTTTAGAGGGCGAAAGATATTGGAACACCAAAACTTTCTCAGCTCTTTTACAAGTATCTTCATATAGCACCCATTGGAACAGGTCCATACCTTGCTTGACCAAACTCATTAACCACAGTTGGACTAGAGCTCACTCCTCTGAGAAATGTAGGCTTTTGTTTTTACTAAAACATGTGGGCCAAATTAGTATGTAAATAAATGAATGACTTTCAAGAATCCCAGATAACACTTGCTGAGCAATGGGTCAGGCCAGATTTAATCTAAAAATCTTTGTGCTGCGTGTAAATGGTTATGTCATAGCATTTGTCTTTAATTACTAAACTGTTTCCAAAGGCTTGACTCATGACATGTTCCTCGGTTAACCACAAAAACTTGTACTACAAGATTTGCCATATAGATTCTTTTTTTTTTTCCTACAGCATTGTTAAGCCCTGGCTCCTGAAAAAGGAATGTAACAATCTCCTAGAGATAGACACTTGATCTTTACAGTAGTGAGTGCTTTTTTTTTAAATGAATTTTCCATATAAAGGAAACAAGGCACTTTTGACTCATGAGGAATACTGCAACATCCTTAATATTGGCAGGAAAAAAAACCTAACCAGTAGTGAAGGCATTTAAAATACAACTATATATCTCTGTATAAATCCAGATCACTTCTATAAACCCGTGTACAATGATTTCTGTAACAAATTGTACCTTTTCCTTTATGCCACGACAACTGGCCCTTGCCAATAGCAGATATTTTGAGAAAGGCTCAGTCTCTCCTTGTTCCCTGCTGTGTAAAATCTTTTGGTATCCATGAGTCCTGTCCTATGTATGACCTAAGGATTAGATGAGGAGAATGAAGCGTACCATCTACTCTATGAATTGAAAGACCAATATAGGAACCTAAAGAGTGTTTGGTTGGTGGAGGAAAAAAAGTAGGATGATGTTGTTGTTGTTGTTGTTGTTGTTATAATGAAAGTCTTGATCTGATCACTCAGATCTAAGAAGGACACTGTAAGATTGGGCTGGTGGCTTTGTAGTTCACAGTGAAAGTCAGAGGAAAAAGATGTAAGTAAGGAGAACCAGTTTACAAAGGTAAAATGGAAATTCAAAATATCTTCTAACTTCATCTCTGTAACTTAAGTCTGATGTAGAGAAAAATGGGTACGATTACAAGCTGATGTTATTTACAGCAGAGTAGAAACAGGCTTCTTCCATCTTTCAAATGGAAATACAGTAGTTTGGAGCCTGTCAGGGAAGAAGAACATTCTGCCACTACATTTATGTAGTGTTGCAAGGTATGTCCACAGGAACTGCAACTTAAGATTTTGGAAAAGCTGTTGGTAGAAGACCACCACCTGCTTAGCACCCTCAAGAGAATCTCCATTTCTTCAGCTCCTTTGACTACTGTCCTTACCCTCCTCAGTCATGGGCAGGAATTCCCACACAACACCCATAGCCCATTGCAACTAGCTCTCTTGCCAGAACACACAAGAGAACACTTGCACTGAAATTCTTGGCTCAAATTACTGAGCAGAAACTTTGAGAGAAATACAGGTTGAACAGACACCAAAATAAGTAACACCTTGGAGGTCAAGGGAGGGGGATGTCCTTCTCTGCCTTGCACTGGTTCAGCCTCCCCTTGAGTATTGTGTGCAGTTTTGGGCACCACAATATAAGAAAGATATTTAACTATTAGAGACCGTCCAAAGGTAATTCTGCTGACATATTAATTTTCCTGTTCCCAGGGTAGCTTGGGTTTCTTTCTCTTTTCCCCGCCTCAGGGGACAATTCACCATCTATGATTACTACACCTTGCTGGGTGATATTTTACCTGGCCAGATATTTCTAATTAAACTGGTTTCCTTTCTCTAAGTTGCTTACTCCACCTCCTCTACTCACAGTCAGACATACCTGTCTGTAGCTGTCCTCCTCACTGTATCAGGCAATTCACTTCTGCTTTCAGGCTTATGGTGTTTCCCTAATGTGAGTCTCCATACCATTTATCAAAGTTCTGCATTTTGAGATGTTGCTTTTTTTGTTGTTTTTCTTGTATTCTTATGCTCCCACAACCTGCTCCTACATTTTGCATTTGTGAACTGTTGTTAATGAACATGGCTTTATTTACCAGCAATGGTATCTTGTGTTCTGTTTGAATTTCTATTATGTGTTTTCTTTTCAACCAACTTCTAATTATCCTAACATGTAAATGTGGAATTTGGCTTTTGAAAGATAAAGCCTTTTGACATTGTACCTCCTGTTATGAAATATGGGTTGTGTAGAACATAAGGTAATAATATATTTTTAACATTAATATCCTTGAGATGAGCATCAAATGTGAGTTTTAAGGTCCTCGGACCAGACTTTAAAATTTTGTGTATTGTCTGTAAATCATTCTAACTGTACAACTGGCTAACAAACCAGCCCTACAACAGCAGAGGATTCACAATGCTTTCCTTACTCTCCATCCCCTGACTGCCTTTCCACCCGGCAGACACTGGCAAGGGAAGCACTGCCCTCTTTGAAAGTATGTGTTTCTAGTTGAATTTTTAAAAAATGAAGAAAACTTACTACTAGGAGCATGTCTTACACTGTGAGACCATTTTTTTGCCTTCCTCAGAAAGGCTCACACTCTCCAGCTAAAAAGCAGTTCCCTCTTATAGGTCAAAGCTTTTCCCCAGAACATTCCCTAATTTCAGTTGCAATGTCTTGCTTTTTAACAGCAGGTTTTAATCATATCTTTAACAAAGGCAAAACAGAATAATTAATAGCTTCTGTAGAGGGGGAGATTTAACTGATTCATTTGTTTGTTTGCTTGCTTGTTTGTTTGTTTAAAATTGTTACAGTAGCATACAAATGATCTTTCCCTACCTAGACTAAATAATGAAAAGTCCTGTGAGGAGATTTTAAATATTTCACTCATTCTAATGCTCTCTGAAATTTATACTTGATCAACTGTTTTCGGGAAACCAACAAGTACAAAATTTCAAGTTTGCATGACACTTTCTGGAGTCCTGCACCAATGTAGCCTGTAGAGTAAGGAAGACACTTCATAAACAGTATTTATGCATTCTTTACAGTAAAGCAGTTTCTACCTCTGGGTAGTGATGCCACTAACACAGTCATGCAGTATTAGGGAAGAGATGCTGTTTGCACTGGCAATGGCCCTCCAGAAAAGGAGGGCTCCTTGGGCTGCCTTTCTTTAGCAGCAGAATATTGCTGTAGTTCAGAATTTGAGGAGCTGGTTATAAGAGAGGTTTGGCTGGTATCAAATCTTTGCCTTGATTTTAATTAACTTCTTTGAATAAGTTGTGCTGCCTTAGTCTTCAGTCACTGTCAGGTGATTGCAGAAGAGAAGGGGAATATTCTGACCCTAATCTGAGATATATATTAAATACAGTTAGTTTGCTGAGCATCTCCTGTAACTTGTGGACTGCATTTTTTTATCCAGTGTGTATGCAAGCTGAACAAACCTGGCTTGGGTTCAAGTGAAATTTGGCATGGGACAGTGGCCTACTGTCCTCTAGGACTTTCATAAGAATGTGATTCCACATTTTATGTGGCTATGTACTGATGAATGGAATGTTTAAATAAATAACAAACTGAGTCACTTAGCCCTGAATCAACAAATGTAGTGTCCCAAAAGGGATTCCCCACAATTTATAGCCATATCTTGCTGAAGATTCATACTCAACAGATTTAAAGATGTTCAGAGTTGAACAGTGGTAAGATGGCAGGAAAAGTCCTCTTCTAGCAAATTCAAAAAGCAGCACATATCACTCCCACTTCATGAAACCTTTAGAGGGGCTTTGACCCAGTGCAGCTCCACCTGGACAGAGAGACATATATGCGCTTATAACAAGAGGTTGAACTTGTGGTTGCAGTTTTCAGAAATTCCCTTGTCTCTCTCTTACTTTTCTCTAGTAAGAGAATTTATTTTAATTAAAATAACAAAACAAAAACCAAACCCTCTCCTCTGTGCAGCACATTGGTTCATTAGTAATGGATTAGTCCCAGACTTGAAAAAAAAAGTTCTATGTAACATTTGGTTTGTTTAAAAAATCAAACCAAAACCAATGGCAAGGAGGAATCCAAAATATTTAGATTTTATAAAGAAAGTTTCAGGAGAAAACACATATCACAATAAATTTCTGCTATAAAATAACAATTTAAAATATCAGTCAATCTTTGTTCTTCATATCATAATGGATCAATTTGTACATCTTGGACAAGGAGTCTTAGAGGTTTGTTTCATCTGCCTACCTATTTTTTAAACAAAAGGACAAGCTATTTCTGACTGAGGTATATGAACCTTATCCCACTGGACTTTGGAAAGGTCATCTGCTTTTCTTTGAGTCTTAAAAATAAAAAATTCTAAAAGGTACTTTCCTTTCTGTGATTTAAGTTCATGAGCATTTGTCATCATGTCAAGTCAGTGTGCCTTTTTAAAAGAAGTGTTCTAGAAAAAAACCCAAGGATGACTTATGGATTAGGACACAAAGGACTGTTCCTGCTGCCAGAGTTAGCCACAAGGCAATTCAAATGCCCTCCCCTCCATGGTAACTCCTGCCAACTGTCAGTCAGTATGTGGAAAATATATATATATATATAATTGGAACCCATCAGAAAAATACATTTTCTGGAAAAACTGAGAATTTTGATAGGAATAAAAAAATTCAAATATTTAAATTCAGTGGACTGGAGCTGAAACACTTCAGTTTCTCTCCTTAGTTTGAACCTCAGTGCAATGTTTGTCACTTCCAATGGAAAAACAAGATGGAAGCAGAATGCTGAGTGCTGAGCTTTCTCATGAAAACTGAGAATTTACATTGCAAAGCAAACATTTCTACTGATTTGGAAAAAAAGTCCCTTAAAGCTTCATCAGATGTAAGCTAGCTGGACCTTTTAAGGTGACAGTAGCTGCTTTGTGGCAGGAAGGGCAATTAAAAATGCTTTGTCTAATGCTACTGTAACCTAAAGCAGCAGTTGCATTGCAACATCTGCTGAGTATCCAAAGTAATCCTGCCTAAACTACAATGTGAGAGAAAGGAGAACATTTACATTTTGGTCACTTAAGACCTTTTTTGCTCCTGCCTGTTGTAAAGCTTTCACAGCACCCTATGAAAATGCAAGCTATGTTTGTGAGAAATCTTACCCTCACCACAATGTTACCTTCTTGTTTAAGAAAAATCTATCCCATGGATGTTACTTTTTCACAAGGTACTTTACCCTATCATTTTCACTGCTCTTTCCCTTTCTCTGTTAAAACCCCTTTAGTCGTTCTTATACTCTCATAAAGCCTTCTATCCTGCTCTTCAATTTTTCTTTCTTATTCTTGTGAAGCAATCCCCCACAGTTTAAACTGAACTTGTTACCCCTTTCTGGTTGAAAGGATTTATTAAGAATTACTCTAGATTATGTCAACCAACTTTAACAAAAATGTCTTTTGATTTCATATCAGTTCAGATGCTGACTAGTACTTGTGGTTTTCTGGCCTTTATTGGATTTGACATAAATATCCACACTGTGATCCTTGCCAACATTTGTTTTCCCTTTTGTACAAAATGAAGAATACAATAATTTTGCCAGTAGATTTTGTGATCAGCAAAGTATTTGCACAGCCTAGTTTATTTTTCTAAACAAAAAAGGTGGGTCTTGTATGATTCAGGGCACCCATTCCACCCTCCTATCTCTCCTGAGGGCTCAAGTACAGTCACTTAAATGGCACCCATCTTACCTGGAGGGCTCATGGCAGAGGAGGGCAGGTTACATATGTACACAACAAGGTTTTCCTTGAAAGTTTATTTCAACACAGGACATGGGGGTTCTCAGTACTGCTCAATAAAAAATCACCAGGCCTATGAGTGCCCTCCTAGTACACAGACGTGAAATACGTCCTTTGGCAGAGACAACACTTTATTTTCCCACAGAAAAGAGGGGAAAAGATTCTTTTATTGCTCTGCTGGGACACACACTGCTCTCCAGGGAAGCACTCTGGAGCAAGGGGGGTGTGATGCAACATAAATAAATGACCACCACATTAATAAATGACAAGCACCGAATGCTGCAATGGAGTGAAATATCACAACTAGGCCAGAGTGCAAGTGAGAGGTCATGTGGTGCCTCTGGGCCTTGCCAGAGCTGGGAGAAGCAGCTGTGGTAGCTGAGCAGGGGTAGCATGAGCTTTGCATCTCGAGCACAAGCCCAGCCATCACAAAGACAGGCAGCTGCTGGAGATGGCACAACCCTGGGCTCACTATACCTTCTTTAAAGACCCACTTGACTCCACTAATGCTGGTGGTAGGTGTGAGGAGCCATGGGACTGGGTGGGCTGTTGCCCCCTCTGACCTTCCCCTGCTCCATGTGAACTGTGTGGATGGTGGGAGCTGAGCTAGTAATTCTCTGCTTTGTGTTACCAGGACTCTGAGTGGGCCAAAGCAGCAGTGGAGGGAAAGGAAACTGTGCCTTCCTGTCTCTTTTCTCTCCAGAAAAGCCTTTGCATGAAAACCAGATCATCCTCCTTGCTATATATCTGTGCTGCATTTGGCTTTGAGGACACCTGTGGCTTGCAGGGTAGCCAAAAAGAGAAATTCCTCTGCAAGACAAGGCTTCAAGTTCACCTCCCAAAACACCATGCAGCTGGCCAGGTTTGGGGCAAATTATTAACCTTCCCGAGGAGGAAGGAAATATTGAGAAACAAATTGGTCACTAGCCCTAAAATGGCCCAATTTTGCTGTTCTTTTTCTAGGACATGTGGCAAAACCACAGTCTTGGCTCTGCTAGTCTTATCTAGAGTCAAGGCCAAAGACAGTCTTTTATTATGAGGACACTTGTTCAGGCTTTTGCAGTGAAAAATTTTGCAAGTCAGGGCAGTGAAAAGACAGAGACCTGTTGTGCAGAGCATATTTCACACAGTTATTACAGCCATCCTCATCTGATCAATAGCTGCAGCTTTTAAAACAACAGCATTTGCAGCTAGAATTTGAAAACGCTTATTCCTAATAATTACAGTAAGTAACTACTGCAGTTCTTGCCAACCTCATGCATTTGGTACTACAAAGACTTTCTGTCCCAGCCTTTGAACACAAGTTCACAGTACATGGAAACCCAGCAGGAACTACAGTGACTGGTCACCACACTGTTGAAGCTGAAAGGGACCCTTTTCCACCCACCCATGAAAACAGAATGAATCTACCTGGACCAAGTTACACACTTTTTTCTTTCATTTCTAGAAAACATAAACTGTACCTTTTTTTTTTTCCTGTGAAAACCATAATTTTTTTAATGATTAAGCTCTCTGAAACAGAGATAACCATGTTCCTGTCTTGTATGTCTCTTTACCACTTAGCATCATGATTCCCCAACTCTACACCTAATACACAATATACACCTAAGCACAATACACCTAATGATTCAATATGAAGAACTGTCTTCCTGATATATACTTAAAAGACAATGCAGTGAAAATCAACCCTGGCTTTGACCTCTGAAGTCTGGGGAAAAATGCTCTTTACAGATGATCTTTAAAAGGTCCTTTTCCCAGCCTGTGTTTAAAATACAGTACAGTAGTGTACTGTTCATTGTTTAATAGACTTTTTTATACCATCTCAAGCTTTCTGTTTGGACTTGATTATTGTCACAGGCCAGCTCTCTGGACTCTTCAGCCCACCTTCTGGTCTTGATTCCTTGGAAAACCAGCCCACTCTGCAACTAACACAGTGAACCATCCACTCTGGTGAGCCAAAGTTCACTAGGGAATTTAGTGTCATGTCCCTGTTCTTAGGAGAATCACTGCAACCTGTTTTTGTGTTCAACATCTTCATCTCTCATCCTGTAAACTTGAATTAGACATGGAACAAGGTGGGCCGTTGTCAGCTGCTGCAGAGAAGAGCGTGGAAAGTAAGTAGTTACACATCTTTTCCTTCAGGTTTTCTCAACAGATTTCAGAGGCAGTTGAAAGTACATCCATTTGTATGAGTCAAGGGACCTCCACGAGCAATGCCGTCAGCAGGCACCCACAGCAGGATGGCACTGAACACTGCCCACAGGCAGCTGGGGCACAAGAGTGTCACAGAGGGGTCACTCCTGAGCACAACAGCCTCTGAAGTCACATGCTGAGTCTTGTTTATAAAGTGAATTCTGTAGACACAAGTCATCAGAAGAAGAAAAAGCCCCATGGACAATATCATATAATCCAGATAAATATACTAATAGGGGATTTTCCAGTGGAAGAAACCTTACATCATGCTTAAGGAAGTAAAAATAAACCTGGCACTTGCATTTGTTCTAAACACAAGAGTCTTGATGAACTACTAGTTACATTTTTTTGGCTAATTGTTAGTCATGCTGAGCATTGTGATGTTCGTAGTAAATTTGTTCCATAACTACATCCTAGTCTCAAAATTAAAGTAGCATAAACTTTCAAAATCAGTTTCTTTGTAAGGCTCACTATTTCCAGAGAACAGTACACTTTCCTAATTATTGCTGATGTTTTAGCCATTATTGAACCTCTTATGACCTTCTTCAGAACAGAAAATAGCACTGGGATTTGAAAATGAACAAGTTACTTGTGAAGTAAAATAAATCAAAAACTAAGGTTTATATAACAACTTCCCCATATGCCAGATACTTTTAAAAAGCTTTCTTATCATTGCAAAAACAATTACTTTCACTGCATTTTACATCTGAAGTTCACTGGTGAAAGAAGATGTGGTTTGTTGTCAATGGCCTGTTCTAGTTAAACACTGCAGAAAAAGGAAAAATTTTGAACCATGTTTATGGCAGGTTAAATAAAAATAAATATGGAAATGTGGAACAGGGTATGAAGTGTGTCTGAAAAGACAAACCATGGCCTTAAGAATAAAGCAAAACTGAAAGATGCAAAACTAGGTCTGTTGCCTGTAAACGAAACCTTTATTTTTGGAGAAAAAAGTAAAAGATCTGTATCACAAGTTTATGTTACAGTTGATAAAAAATGGAACATTCAAGCAGACCAGGGGATTCCAGTGATTCACAGCATGTCACTTTTTATCCATGAGTTACATGATGAGGTGTTCATGACTTTCCATTGCTGAACAGTAGAATTATCCAGGGAGGAAAGTGTGTTTGGTTTTGGCAAATCCTCACTGGCTACTTTTTTTACAGAATCTTACAGTTAGGTTCATCTGAGCAGATTCAAGTTAGTGTCAGAGAGGTGTTATTTGAATGAAAATCAAAGTCTTCTCAACTTATGCTCCAGAGAGAGCCAAAACCAATTTTGGTTCATTTTGGGTGCCAGTTACAGCTTGTATGTGCTGATCTTACACCCAAGATAAGTTACAACAGCTTTAGACCAACTGGCTATGAGTCCCAAAGGGCAAGATAAGAATGAGGGAAGTGCAGATGTTCCTTCTTCTTCACACATCTTTTGCTGGGGGTGGACAGTGGATCATATAGAAATTGGCAGGTACTCATTGCAGCTGCCTGAGTTTGGCCATCCCCTTTCCCTCCACCCCCACCTCCTTCTCTTTCCAAGTAGCAAATGGAGCATCTCAGGGAAACAGCTGACCTGCAAAGTCCACATCAGGTACAGGGGCTTTCTGCTGGGGCTGGTCATTCCTCTGCTTCCTTCTCCTTTGCCAAATGAAATAATTCCTTTCACATGTGAGTTCCTCTTCCTATGCTGAGACTTGGCATTGCTAGCTTCTTAACCACTTCTTTCAGATGTGAGAGAATCAGCCCAGCTTCTGAAATTCTCAGACTTGCTCCAGGTTTCTTAAATAAAGGGGTTGCTGTTGCAACTGCCATTTACAGGCAGAGGTAGCAAAGCCTGTCTCCTGAGTTCACTGTAGGTACTGGGCTAGCTGAGAAATGGAAATAGGGAATTCAGTCCCATCATGCTCTGGTCTATTCCCAACTGGCAGCAAAAAGAACTGAATGCAGCTGTAGGGCTCATCACAAATCCTACACCTCAGCAGCCCTAACCAGAAACCTGGAGAAACCACATCAGCTGTCAGGCTTCCTCAGGGAGGATGCCTTCCACACACTGAGAATGAGCCAACCACACAGCTTTGAGAAGACAGGCCTTCTCTGGAGGGAGATAGATGTAGAGGCAACTGCCAGAAAGTTATCAATGCCCCTCAGCAGTTTCCTAGGACATATCAGTTTTGGTGCTTCTTTCTCAGCTACACTTTACAAGTGACTTCACTTCCAGATGAGCTGGTCCCCTGCAAATAAAAAGCTGGAGGTCTCTACACAACTCACTTAGAATAAGCTGCTGGACAGAGAGGTCCCATCCCAACCGGATTTCCTCTCAATGTAAATTCTGAGCATGATTTTTCTTTCCTATTCTAGCAAAGGTGGTTGTGTTGGCACAGGTAGATGCACCTATGTAAAGAGTGAGCAGTGTGGTATGTAGCACCTGCCAGTTGACATTAAGCATAAGAAGACAAGAAGGTTTCAATTTTTTTAAACCTAGGCTGTAGTCATTAAGCTACCTCTTAGAAAAAAAAGACATTAACATGTAAGGTCTTCAAATATCACATGGAAACACTGACATGGTAAACACTGTGACACTCACTACATTTTTTTTTCCAGAGCAGGACTAGCTCTTAATATTCCCATGCTTTGGCAGACTTTCAAAGCAAGCAGAAGAGAGAGTTAAGGGCCTCCCCTGAGGCTTCTCTGACACCAAGTTGTGGACAGGTCCATTCCAAAGTGAAGGGGATCCCACCATGGTTCATTAGGCAACAGTCAAATTTAAAAAGCAGCCACTTAATAGCAAGTGGCTCAATAGGGACATTTGGGTTTGGAAGAGTGAACTGCAAGATTTAAAAAATAACCTTGCACTTCGGAACCTCGAACTGACAACCAGTGTACAATATCCTACTAACAGAATATGAAAGGAAAAATTCTTTTTTGAATGGAATGTGTGGGAAGTTTATGCCTCTGACTTTGCCTCTGAATCTTGAATATTCATTCCCCCTGACCTTTCTACATCATGCTTGCTCCAGAATCTGGAATCTGATTCCACATCAATCTAACTTAGAAGAAAAATGTAGTTTTGATAATTTTTTAAAGTAAGGATATTAACTTACAATTTGGATTGTCTTCATAAAAGTGTTCACAAGTTCTTTTTTTGCATGCTGACCTTTGGCTCTGGGCAATGTTGCAAATAACCTTCCTGCCAACTTACTGATGTAAAAGGGGAAAAAAGCATATGGG
>VZRZ01005377.1:920509-1058236 GCA_013398175.1 Climacteris rufus
GGGGGGTGGGGAGGGTAATACTACTGTCCTAGGAATTGGATCCAGCTGGCCTCTGCAAATGCATTCAGCCACAGGGGTAGGGAGGAAGACAAAATCCCCCAACTTAAATGTAAGAGACATGATTCCAAAAGGTACTGTGCACCTACAGCTTTTCTGCATTTGAACTGAGTGGAATTGTTCTGTGTCAATCATGTTACAGGACAGCTATCCCTGGTTCGCTGGATCATCCCCTGACATTTTTCATGTCATGTTAAAGTTCTTTTAGGTTGGAGTATAAGGGCTGAGTCCTTGAACTTCTCTTTCATAAGCACTTCTGCCCTATTAGCTCTTTTAGGGTAGGTTTAGTTTGGATATTAGGTAAAGATTCTTCACCCAGAGGGTGGTTGGACACTGGAACAGCATCCCCAGGGAAGTGGTCATAACACCAGCTTGACAGAGTTCAAGAAGTGTTTAGAACAACGTTCTCAGGCACATAGTGTGACTCTTGGGGTGTCCTGTGCAGGGCCAGGAGTTGGACTCAATTATCCTTATGGGTCCCTTCCAACTCAGCATATTCAATGATTCTATAAAACCCCCTTTTTATCTTCCCTTCTTATTTTCTCCTTATGTGTTTTAGCCACTGGTCTGATACTTGTAGGAAAACCACAGTCCCAAAGTCATGGGCCCTGGATTTCACAATTCATAAATGAAACAACTCTGTGGCTTTGGCTCATTTTTTGATACCTGGTATGATGGTTCTTGTTGTAACAAAGACTTGCATACAAACCCTGATATCAATCCAGGCTGAGGGATGAATGGATTGAGAGCAGCCCTACTGAGAAGGACTTGGAGTTGCTGGTGGATGAAAGGATGGACATGAGCCAGGAAGATGCACTGACAGCCCAGAAAACCAATTTTATCCTGGGCTACTTCAAAAGCGTTGCAGCCAGCAGGGTGAGGAAGGTGATTCTGCTCTGCTACTCCACTCTGGTAAGACCCCACCTACAGTGCTGCACGTAGCTTTGGGGTCCCAGCACAGGAAAGACCAAGTCCAGAGGAGGTCACGAAGTTGATAAGAGGGATGGAGCAGCTCTCCTATGACAAAAGGCTGAGAGAACCGGGTTTGTTCAGCCTGAAGAAGAAAAGGTTTTGGAGTGACCTAATTGCAGCCTTCCAAATACCTGAAGGGAGCCTAGAAGAGAGCTGGAGAGAGACCACTTATAAGAGCATGTAGTGACAGGACAAGTGGGGAAAGTCTTTAGACTGAAAAAGAGTGGGTTTGGATTCGGTTAGGAAAAATTCTTTTCCGTGAGGGAGGCAAGGCAATAGAACAAGATTCCCAGAGGAGTGGATGCCCCATCCCAACTAGAATGGATGGGGCTCTGAGCAACCTGGTCTAGTGGGAGGTGTCCCTGCCCATGGCAGTGGGGTTGACATGAGATGATCTCTAAGGTCGCTTCAAACCCTAACCATTCTATGATTCTATGATAAGCTCAGTTGAAGGCACCAAGTTCATTTCATATGCCTTACACACTAGGACAGCCATCACTGGAAAATGATTATTAAGTCTCTTTTTTCGAGCTGGTCATCTAGATGTGAAAACTTTCCTTATCCGTCATCACTTACCAGAACTTGTCTCTAAAGTATCCAGCACCATCATTTCTAGCTTGGCATCAGGTGGCATGCACTACGAGCTTAATCTGAGCAGGGAAAATCAGACAGCAGATGAAACATGTTTCTGCTGACTCAGATCATAGCAGTAAGGCTATAAGCTGCAAGGCTGCCACCCTAAGGTCACAGGGACGCACTATAGCATCATTTTCCTCTCACACAATTATCCAGCCTGCCTTGTTCTTAGTGGAATCAGGATTGTGGGTCTGTTCAGCTTCTGTATTCAATCCCACAGCAGCCAGCCTTGCTTTTGTATTTTAACAAAGAGAAGACAGCAGTAACATTTGCAGGGGATCCAAGGGGTGCAGAAGGAGAACACTCCCACCCGGAAATACAGGACCTTTAAGAAAAAAAACAAAAAAAAACAAAAAAAAAAAAAAAANAAAAAAAAAAAAAAAAAAAAAAAAAAAAAAAAAAAAAAAAAAAAAAAAAAAAAAAAAAAAAAAAAAAAACAACAACAGAAAATACTGAGCAATAGGAAAAAAAGTCCAGGGTCACAGACTCAAATGACACGAGTCATGTTGACCCCAACGACTTGAAAAAAGACAAGAGCCAGAACACTCACCTCTTCTCTCTTCCAAATGCTCAGGTCTTGGTTGAAAGCAAAGGATTAGTGAAAAAAAAAACACTGAGACCTGTGGCTGAGGAGTGGATTCTGAGCCTCATGCCAGGCTCACCACATCCATCTGCCATTTTCTACTTCCTGCCACAGCTGAGGAATGGATGCAGTGTCTGGGTAAAGTGCCTGGATGCAGATCCCAAAGCAGGGATCTGCTCCTCTGAAAGAACCAGGGCCAGGCAAGCCCTGGTAGGTATTGGGAAGCATGGACATATTGCCTCTTGCTTAGAGCTGGGCAAACATAGTCTGTTTGGTTTGAATGCTGGAGATGCTTTTTGTCAAATTTCTGTTAAAAGAGAAAATTATTTTGATGAGCTCTGATTTTAGGTGTCATTCAACTTTTGCTGAAGGCAAAGGATATTCTTCCATGGACTTAGGCCCTAAAGTTTATTTGCTTTATAGCACATTATCCACTATCTTTTGTCAGTTTTCTTCAAGTAGGTATGAAAAAGCCTGTGCCAGATCATGTCTTAGTCCTTTTGGTATGTTCCATTTCGTTCTTCACAGGTTCTGCACTGAAATCTGCACTGAAATCTGAATTTTTAATGTTTTTCTTAACTGAACTGCTATTCACAGCCCTGATTCCTAAAACTGTGCAGAAAGAATAAAGGTAAAATTATTATTTCAGGAGTGAGATGAGAGGAGAGATCCTCTCTTTTAAGTTTGGTTTCCTGGTGTTCCATACAAGCATACCCTCACATCTTTGGGTTTTATTTAGCATATATTATTTTCCCTGAGGGGTCTCATCAAAACATTATTTGGAATGACTGAAGTCTTTTTTTTTTTTTTGCTTCTTAGACCAAAGATGTAATTTTCTTTCTTATTTTGCTTTCTCTCATGTCAGCCCTTTAACCAAAACGCCGAACAGTTGGAATCTAATTGCAATTTAACAGAACACTTATCTGTGCTGCTGTTCACACTGTACGAGGTAATTTCCAAAGGTCAGAGCAGCTGGATTCCATTACAGAAATGCAGAGCACTCAAAATAGGCTTTGTAAATATATTTTTTGAGGAATTCAGGCAGCTGCCTTTGACACCCCTGGGCCCTTATTGTTTCAGAATGCTTTAGTATCAGCCTGAGGTCAGAAATTACTAAATTGCTCCTCCTCCTCCTCCCCAGATAAGAAATTTCCTTTGGATGAACATTAAGAAATAGTCAAAAGCAGAGATATTTCTGCCTTTGCATTCTTAATCATAAGTTTTATTGCAATAAGTACTAAATCAAGAAAACTTTCTTCCATATGTGTTCAAAAACCATTTCCATTCCTTCTTTTCTACACATATGACATTTGTTTTACAGTGCTGCAGTTTACAAATCAAATAGTTTCTCACAGAGATAGTATGTTTTTATTCCATTTGTCCTTTTTCAAATAGTCCAAACGTCTGTGGTTTTGTCATTAAAAGTCCAATTGGCAGATATATACGGAAACTTTATGTTTTCCAGCTGGGCAACTACCAGTTACACATACTCATTATTATTCATATTATCATTATAGTAACCGTGGAGGATAATTCATGTGGCTTACTCAGTCAATATTCAGTGATCTACAGCAGATACTGTCCTGAGACTGTTGGAACTGAAACCTCCTTCAGCTGTGAGGATATATAGATACACATTTGAGTCTCTTCACTTGACCTTTCCTTTAGAATAAAGATAGTGACAGCTCTGACCCTGAATTCTGGGAGTTGCTAGTGGCTTTAGACACTCTCTTTCATATCCTCAGAATATCCTCAGTTTGGAATATATTATTGTTGGGAAGTAATGACTGGGATTTGTTTCTCCCACAGTAGTTTTACCTATCTCTAATTTTACTGACTCCATTGAAATAATTTTTGACCTAGCCTGTTGACAGAGGAGGGGTAGGATCTCAACCCTAGTGTGAATGTTTTAAATCATGCTGTTTTTTCAGTGGGATTTTCAATTGCTGTGAAAAATTCTAAATCCCCAAAGCTTTATTTTCCCCTCTCCCTGTAGTTGTAAGTGGCCACACAAAGAGTGCTCGCTCTTGGACAGAAGTGTTGTGTGCCATGCTATAAATCATTGAATGAAGGAGTCTGTCAGACAGGATGAGCAGACTCTAAACCGTAGCCATCCTAGTGGGTGGTACCATTATCCTGGTCTAATTTATTGTAAAGCTTCCACTGACATGAGCAGATTTCTGTAGCCTGACATAGAACAGTTTATGAAGGATGCCAGAACTCTTCCATTTAGTCACTTCTGTAGTATTCATATCATGACCCTATGCTACATGAAAAACGTGATTGTGCGATTTGTGAGGCATAAAAACCTTAAGACTCTGAGATTTGTGGGTATCTTTTACCCTTTTATTTACCATTGTACAAAGGGAGGAAATTGATGAATGGACACTTAGAGAGGGTTTCGTTATTGGGACAGTAAAAGCAACACCAGGTGCCATGAGGCAACATGAAAGAAAACTCTTTCGTCCCTTGTGTACATAGGCCCCATTTCCACAGGCTTTTGTGGAGTTAAATACTTGGCTGGAATGATCTCCTATGTAGTACCAAACTGGGGGGATGCAGATGGATTTTTCCCTTGATTTGCAATCTGGGAGGCAAGCAGACACATCCAGCTGTTCTCATTTTCCCCAGGAACTGTGGTTAGCCAGGCTGAGAATATTGCCTTTCTAGATACCTCAGGCCAAAAATAAACCCTGCAGAAACCATGAGGAGTGAACAGAAGCCATCTTCCATCAGCTCCCAGGGCCAGCAGCAGGGCAGTTCAGGGAGCTTCCCTGGGTGATATTTGAGTCCCATCTTCAGCCCACCTTGAATTTTAAGGACAACATTTTGAAGACTTCATGGGGTTAACAACGAGGCTTGCATCTCTTTAAACACTTTGCTTCCAGTTCAATGTGTTACCCTCCATTAAGTCAATCTACTGTGGATGGTGTTCTCAACTAAGAAAAATGTAAAAGGCACGATTTTGATGGAGTTCTTGGCAAATCTTTTGATTACATTCCCTGACACTCAACAGATGTCTGCAATCCACATGGCAAACATCCATAGAGGCAGTAGCTCACTATAGCCCTTGATATGAAGAAGTGATAGATAGCATTTAATAGAAATAGTCTATTATGTATGCAACACTCACATTTTTTCAGGATAGCAAATAATTGAGCAACTTAATTTACATTTTATTATAAACTTTATTCAAATGCTTTAAACTTCATTATGAGGGACCTTTGAACTTTGAGGAACCATAAAATGAACAAGACATGACTTGTGTTTGTAGATAAAATTGAAAATTAAACCATTGTGCATTGCAGTTGTGCATTCCAGGCCATGAATGTAACAGGGGAAGTAGAAAGGAAAAATAATCAGAAGCATTAGAGAGTTTTCTGACCTTTGAATTCAGAACTGCATTTTGTTTCTTTTTAATGAGCACTGCCCAAAATCCTCTTTCTGTATGGTACCCATGAAAAATTCCAGCTGTAAACATGATTATCAGAGCTCCCCTAGATGTGTGTTCTGGTTGATGTTGCAACCATAAGATAGGTGGCTTCTGGCAAGTGCTGGCTATCTTACTCGTACCCCAGTGAAGTTCAAACCATAACTCTGTCACACAACCGAGTGCTAAAATTTGACTCACCCTCCCAATGGAAAGCAACATCTTCAGTGAGATGCATTTACTAAGATAAGATTAAGGAAAATATCTTTCTTCAACTTAATTTCTGCAGTCTTTCTACGCATCTATATATGTTTCTACTGACACCTGATATTGAACAACAGCCTCAGAAATAGAGATTTCAGTATCTATTATCAGAAATAAACCTTAGTATTATGTATTAAAGGCCTCGAGTTCTACACTAATAAATATCTCTTCATCATTATGTACATCTGCTGCAGCCAATGAGCAACGTTGTGGTAAAATAAATACGACCAAGGATGGAAACTGAGATAATACTTATGAACAAATATTTGAAGATACTTTTGTTCTTCTGATTCTGAGGATGTAAAATACAGTGTCTAGCTAGAAATGCACTCCTAAGAGAGATGTAGAGCCAACCTGTTTGACTATGAATTATGATTATTCTTTCTTCAATGCTGTACCCATTCAGTATCATGGCACTTCATAACTATCATTATTATTACTATTATTCGGCATATATAGTAATATTTTCCTTTCTGTGTGAGAGTGGGTACCCTTAGCTATGCAGTACCTCTTGAATTTTCATCAGAATTCACACAAGAACTGCCCAAACATTGTGGAAAGAGTTCACAAATGTTCCGTTTACTCTGGATTACACCCAAACCTTTGGGGTGCTTAAATTTTCATGTATTAAGTTCAGAGACAAAATGTAAATTGTCTAAGCATACCTTTTGGTTTATTCCAGTTGAAATGTACTTATACCAAAGAATCAGTGTATTTACATTCATTGCCTCTAACATTTCATGGTTATACATTATCAAAAGTCCCCAGTATGTTGGTTCATCACACTAAGTTTAACAGTGAGGGGAGGGAGAGTGTTATCAGAGTGTTATCCCATTTATGATGGTTATCGTTGTACATGAAGGGCTGAGAGTCAGTAATAGAAAAACAACTGTTTCTTCCCTCTCAGCTCTCACAGTGTTGCTACTGCATTTTCTCTGCTGCTGAGACATGCAGAGACAGACTTTCTTGATGTGCAAAGGAAGACATCCAGTTTCTCACAAGAGTTGCCTGTTTTGTGGGTAACATCTTACTGCTGATTGTATTTATTAAAACCAGGTACTTTGGAAATAAATTCATCACTCTGCCTGTCACAGCCTCATCGAAGAAAAATCTCTGCTTTACACACAGCTTGCTTCTTGATGATTTTTTTTTCTCTGAGTTTCAAAATATTGTGAAAGGATTAGACCAGATGTGTGAGGAGTTTGGTCTCTACCAGCTGTTGCTCTTGATGAGCATTTGAAAAGCACGTAGGCATTCTAATCAAGTATCTTTGCTGAAAACCCACAAGGAATTCTTCATTACTCACACTGTTTTCTTCAAAGTGTAACAGCTCCTCGTGGAATAATATTTAAGCTTTTTTGTTGTGTAATGTTTGTAGTATTTGTTTTTGTTCCCAGTCTCAGAAAAACTCCAGCTTGACCTTTTATCCTAGAGTTACTTGTTATACAATATTCTGCATCAGTTCAAAGTACAGAGGTATAAATTAGTTTCAAGGGGGCAAATAGTTCATATGTGTTATTTGGATATGTAGCACATGTTTGCACCCTATTGATTGTTAACAGAGGACAGTAATTATGTGCTTGACAGCACTGGCAAAGCTTCATATAAGCATGTAAGTTGTATGGGAGAGAGACCACCATGTCCTTTTCATGTTCCTCATTAAACAGTGGTAATGAAAACTTCCCGAAAGGTATTTCTCCATCTCTTAACAGCAGATCTTTGCACTGGTACTGTGGGAGTAGATATCTGTCCTGGTCCTGCAATGCTGAAGCCAATAGCCAGTTTGATTTCAGAGAAGGCAGCATGATGGGTGACAGATTCCATGTTTTCCCATGTTCTTTTGGTTTTAGCAAGAACTGACTAAGATGGAGCTCTAGGGAGAAATCCCCACATATCTGTGCAGGATTCATCCCTGGCTCTGACAGGCTTCAGAGACAAGTCTGCACCAGAGCTAGAGCATGAGTCTGAGGTGGCTGGTCTTACTCTACAAACAGCAATGTAGTCACAGTTTCAAACAGGGAAGTAGCCAGGCTTGCTAGGCTCTTTTGCGAGTGAATTCCTTACAGGAAAGAAAATGTAAATGCCATTTGCTAGCAAGCACTTCCATGTCCACCTGCATTGCACCACAGACTTTTTGCTCCAGGAGCTATGTTTCTGGTTGTATTATTTGTGTTAATAGCTGCAATGTTTTCATTCAAACACAGCCTTGTAGGTGATATGAATTCTGGTGCAGCGAATTGATAAAGCTGGTAATGATCACTGAGACTTCACCTTATAGATCTGTGATAAGACCAGCACTATTTTGGTTTTTTCTCTTTCCTGAACCCTCTTTTTATCTTCCTTACCTTTCAGTATGCAACAAGGTTGCATGTAGATTCTTTTTTTCTAAATATTAAAAGTTCCAGATTTTCTCCTGGTACTTACTGGCATCTAATATTTTAGTAAATGCTTCAGACTGCTCACTTTCCTCTTTGATTTCTGTAATTTGGAAGTTCTTCTAGGGCTGGAAGTTTTTCTAATGATAATATGTAAGCATGTGACTATCCTGATAAAGACTGAGAAACAAAGATGCAGATTTCAGCCCAAATGACACTGCTGATGTTTCACACTCTCACTGCATGTTACACTGCAAGTATGAAAACACCTGTAGGCTGAGTTTTGGGCAGTTAAGTTCAGAATCCAGTTCAAAGGTCCTGGCAAAGACCCAGCAGCCTCAGCAACTGTGTCTTTGCTCAGGTCCAGTATAACAACTGTGGTCTGCAAGACTGTTCAGTGAGTGTATCCAGGGTTGTGCTAACAAGGCATCCTGGGGACCCCTGACTGTGGAGTTTATATATGCTGGGAACAGGACTGACACTTCCTTAAGGTTCTAATATAAGAAACAGTGCTGTGTGACTTCCTACTGGAGATGAACCCTCCAAGCAAAGCTTTCTTTGAGGCAGACCAGCTGCCCCAGCATCTGTTATCCCTCTCCTTGCTATGATCTTCTCTAGGGGGAAACAGTGAAGTCTGATGATGAATGAGGTGGATTGGGAATCAGGTCTCCTGAGGACTCTTCCAACATCAGGATGCATGTGGGATGTGAGCTGTTAACAGGTGCTCTCTGAACTGGAGATACAGATAGCTTCATCTGTGTTTATGAGCTCTCTGAGCTCCACTTGTCTCTGTCACATCTATTTAATTTCCTGTACAGCACTCACTTTAAGCCATAAAGGTTGTATCTGCATTGTTTTGGAAAAACACATTTGACAGCACCTGGCAGACCACATTCCCTCACCAACTGCGCTCTCTTGTTGTGGGAGCTCCCCGTCCTGGTGCTGCAGCCATGGCTTTTCAGAATGCTGGGGATAAACCACCTCTTCAGCCTCCTCATGTTTCGGACTGTCTCTGCTGGCACAAGAGTGTCACAGGGGAGGACTCTCATGCAGCTGTCAGCATGTGAGCTTGCTCCCATGAGCTGTTGCTTCCCCAGAAGCAGAGCTTCAGTAAGGAAGTTGAGGCAGGCAAATAGAAGAAATCTGTCTAATAACCAGTCATGTGTGAATCTGGGATGATGCTGGTCAGTGTCAGTGTATTTTCCCACACTGATTTTTACCTGTCATTGTTTATTTGGATATGATGCACTGACTTTCAACACCAGCTCAAGAAGAGGGATGGAGGAGAGAGAATGGGGTGTTATACAAGAGCTGTTGCTTTTGCATATGTCATCATGTAGCCACTCATTTTGTTTGCCACTGTCTTTGTTTTTCTGAACCAAAACAAAAAGTGAGAGGAAGGCAATTTCACAGGAGGAAAATCCTGATCTGGACCACTCAGAAGTTAGTGTATTTCAGAAATGCATTTCAAAACCACATGAAACTTCTTGAGTTCACATGGCTACTCCTCAGAAGAGTTGAATTCATGCCAGTCATACTGCTACAGAAACTGCTATTATCATGTGGGGACAAACATGCAGACACTTCCATCCCCATCACTGCTCAGTCCCTAGATGCCACTTCTGTCCAGCCCAGAATCTGCCTTTAACCTCACATCTTCCCAGGACTACATATGGTCAGCTTTGCCCTGCACACTTCAACCCTGCAGACGCTTTTCCTCCCTGGCTTCTTTATTCACAAGACAGGTAGAGGCTATACCTCTGTTTGCCAGGAGCCAAAAGGAGCACCATGGTGTCTAGTCAGAGTAACAGGCCAGTGACCTGAGCTGAAGAATTCAAATGCCTTCAAGTGACATCCTGCTCCTCAGTACCTACGACTTTATTCGTCACTTTTTCAAGCTTTTCCTTACTTCAGTCTCATGGTTCCCAAAGTCAGAAATCATAATCAGGAGGTTTCTGAAAGTGTCTAATAGCCCTAAATGGTCTTGTGATGTAAGTAGAAACCAAGATCTTTCACTCCAACAGACAATGAAAGCTCAGCTCAGAGCTTTCTCTAGAAAAAGAGAGACTAGTCTAGTCTAGTCTCCACTAGACTCGCAATTGCTATTACAGTGATTTTACAGAGGCAGAGTGGCTACATCCCTAAATGCAGGCACTGTGCCTCTACCAGTGCATATGCATCTCTAGTGGATAGAGCAGTTAAGATTTGTTAGTTCCCCATCCTGAAAAAAGGTACATTTTGATTCTGAACACAGTGATATGGAAAAGTACTTATAACATGTTTTTCAATAATCATTTATTATTCTGAACTTCACAATTCAGAACTGGCACATTTATCAAATAAAATGAGTTCAGTGACATGATTCAGTATGCAGAGACCATCGAGTCTTCCATCCAAGTATTTTCTGAACCACTTCAACCTTTATCTCCTTTGTTTGTGGAAAGACTGGAAAGTAGGTTAATTGCTTTGAAATGGAAATGAAAATAAAAAAACCTGGATTTGTTTTGTATATTTGAGCTTAACCTTTTTCTGTTTTTTCCAACACTGTTAGGAAAATCTGAAATGTCAATCTTTTAAATTATTATATCACTGTCATAAAAATCATTCAGTCTTCAATTTATTTGGTTGGCTTAGCTGCACTTCAATTCAGGTATTGAAATGTGAAGTCTAGAAAAAAACCAATCAGATAACAAACCACAGGCCTTTAAAATTATAATTGGCTTAAAACTACAATTTTCCTATGTATCTTGCTGTATGATGTACTAACTCAACCCTGCTGAGTGCTCCAAATCTAAAATCTTTTCCAAACTTTAACATGGAGTTACTAGGCCTGCTCTGTGTTATTTCTATGTTGAAAACATTATATTCAAAGGGAATCAGAAAGGACATGACCAACACTAGAGATGATGGGTAAGGAAAACATGTCTTTCCATGCTGTTCAACATTAAAAAAAGAAAAAAAGACTGCTTGTTCAGCAGTGCCACTGGGGACTCTTCTTTTTGTTTTTCATTCTGGATGGTATGATTTGGTGACCCCACCATGACAATATGGCAGATAGAAAATAAGAGATGTCTTAAAAAAATTCCTGGTCTATGTCTCTTAGGAAGCTAGCCCCTCTCTAACTGAATGAATGCTACTATGGTAACAGATTAATAAAAATATATTTTTCCCTCTAGAATTTCAAAGAAACAGGACTGTATGTTTGTTGTCATATGGGCTCATATATGTTTAGGGCAGAAGTCCTAGGTCATCCTGTCTGCATTGCATATCACACATCCTATAACTTCTCTTTCTTTACCAAGTTTGCATGTGACTGCCGGATACCTTTCAGAGGCATTGAGTGTTGGCACAGAGACATCAAAAGAGGGAGAAAGAAGCCTGTCCCTTCTTTGTTCCATTATTCAATCAGCTCTTCTATTAAAAAAAAATGTGTCAGGTTTCTAATTTGAATTTACTTAGCTTTAGATTTCCAACATAGGTTCTCGCTAAAATTTCTCTATTAGGTTAACAGAACTTTTAATGCTTTCTTTCCCTCTCTCTCTCTCTGTGAGGGTACTTACATGCTGTAATCAAATGTTTTCTCACCAGTAGGCCCTTAATTTTTTAGCAAAAGCATATTTCTCTGGTTCTTTTTGCCACCAAACTTGGTCCCATTGTATGTCAAAGGATTTTAGTATTCTTTTTGCTAAAACAGCCAGTTACTAAAATACACTCAGCTACAGGCCTTCAAAGAGCTGTCTAATTAAAGAATATTAATTACATACCAGTTACAACTCGATATGTTCAGAATAAATCTGCTGGGGGATCTAAAGCTTCATCTTTGGATTTTTAAAGGCAATTGCTTTGCCATTTGAGCTAATGGAATATTTTGCTGGGTCAGCCTAGAAGAGGGGTTTTATATCTTTACCTTCATCTCCTTAAACAGTGTTGCCTTTCACTCCTATAAAAGGGGAATTCTCAGCGGGGCCTTCCTCGAAACACTAACAACATCCAAAACCTTCTTGGGAACATGATATGACCATAACTTGACACCAATCTAGAAGCTGCCCAATAAATGTTTGCAAGCCTGCAATAAACTCTGCTTCTAATAGTGTGCTTCATGCTGTGCTAGCAAAGTGCAGAGGAAATGACAGGGGAGAGGGCTGTGCTCAGTACTGGAGAATGACCCCAGCAGCACTGCCTGCCCATAGCTGCAGCACCTTGGTGATGAAGCAGATGCAGGTGACCCTCAATTCACTTTTGTCTACTTCCCAGTGCTGAAGAGCTCCGAGAGCTGAGGGCAATGCTGAAGACTCTTTGGGTGAAATGGGGAATTGCTACAGTTTTTTCCTTGTTCCTGATGAACTTTAAGTAAATAGAGTTTGTTCCAAATATAAGAGTAAATGTTATGTATCATAAGAGCTCATAGGAATCCTTCCAGGATGCTCCCAAGGGTTCTTTTGGGCATACAGCATGTCTGTAATGAAATCATCCTGAACACAGCACTGACCTGTGTGCTGTGTGCTGATGCTGCTCAAACTCAGCAGCTCAGTAGAACAGTCTTTCTGTGAAGAAGGCCCTTTGACCCTGGTAAAGTTTTCCATGGGTATTAAGGTCTAGCTACATATTTCCTTTTGTAGAATCAGAGTTTCTGTGACAACTAAGGCTCTTGTAACCATGAGTCAAGATCGACTATTTAGTTATTGGTGATATACTGGTTCCAGAGCAAAAAGCATCTATGCAAAAGAAAATTTTTAAATATGGGGAAAAAAGCCATACCCAACCAAAAACAAACAAAGCCCCCCAAACCTAAAGCCAGTAGAAAAGTAGACATCCAGATTCCTCTCATCACTTGTTCTCTTACCAGACCATTGTGGCCAACACAGATTAACTTTCTTTCCATACAAAAATCCCATCCTCAGTAGTCTTGGCTAAACTCTGGCTTCCTCTGATGTAGTGATATATAAAGTAGCTTTTAGGCACAGCTGTAAATAAGTCTGATTCATTTGCAGTGCTTAAAATCTTGAACATTTCAAAGAAGCAGACATTTAAGAGATCCTCTTGGGGTCCATTAAGGTATGGAAATATTATGACTATTTTGTAAATGGAGAACTATGGCACTATGAGTTTAAGTGATGACACAAGATGCTCATAGAGAAGTGAATACCTTAGAGTAGATTTCTTTAATCCTAGTCTAGCACCTCAAGCAAGAGTGCACCATTCTTTACTTACTGCCTGGTGTTGGGATCTGAGTTAGCCTTTTTCATAAACATGTCCACATCCTTACAAGAAAGACATAGCAATAAAAAGTAGTTACACAATATATATCCCTTATGCTGAGGCCAGCACATTTGAACTAATTTTAATTTGTTAAAAAATTAAAAATACAGTCTACCTTCTATTCAGAAAAATGAGGTTTTGAAACGGAGACAGAAACTTGATCTTTTAAACATGGCTATAATGCTTAGAAAAGCATACCATACATGACTCAGTACAGTTTATCTCTGTATTCAAAGGTATGCACCAGTCAAAGTCAAATGACTCTGCTTCACATTCATGCATGATAAGTTTCTGCTTCAGTAACCATGCTAAGTAAGTTTAAGAAATGAGACTGCTGAGCCTGGTTTTCAGTTTGCAAAAATACTTGAGAAGTCAGAGAGTGTGCTTTTCAAGAAATTTAAAATAGAGTACATCCAGAAATGCCACTAGCATTTATCAATTAGAATTACTAGAAAATAATTCTTATGTTGAATAAGTAATAAATGTAAAGATCTCCAGAATTATGAGGGCCAAAGATTAATGTAAATTCTTTTTAGAACCAGTAACTTTCTTGGAAACCTGCTTTCCAAGCAAATGTGTTTTTTTCTGAGTCTTTGGCAAATTTCTTTTTCTAATCGTTGTTGTGCCTACTACCAGCTTAATCCTTTTACATGTATCCTGAGAACTAAATTCACAAAATGGATTTAGGTACTTCCAGCATGTCACTCAAAATGTAGATCTGCCCATTTCAATGGATGTATTTTTCTTGGTAAATATCCCAAATGTTTAATGTGTTCCAGGTACCTGTAGTTTCATGTAAACCACCCCTAGGAGGAGAAGATGACAGCCACACTGGTTTTCTGCCTTTTTCCAGTGGCTTGCTCATTAATTCCAGTCGTACCTCTACATTAGTCAAAGGATGAACCTGATAACCAGTCCCAGGTAGGAACATAGTCCATTGAGCCATTTGGGAAACAAAAGACAATGACAGGCACCATCACCTTCCTTTCCTCCAGGAGCCATGTGCAGTAACAGTCTGATATACCTTGACCTCAAGATTTAGGCTTCCTTTTTAAAAAATCCTAAGGGAAGAGAAACAGCTAAATCCTGTTGAAAGACAGTTTTATGCTATAGTTTTGTGAACCTTTATACATCATTAAAAAGTAAGACTGCCTGTTCCATTGCCCTTTTTAACTGCTGATGTTTTTTCCTTGCCATTTTTTCTATTTCAAGCCATCCTCTTGGGAGAATTATGTGTATTAATATTAACCCAGCAAGAAGGGGAAAACTTTCATCTGGAAAATGCTTTGAAGTGGTTCATTCAGGACTATTTAATTGGTTTTGTCAACAGAGGGGAGATGGTGATGGAGGGAAGGCAAGTATTACGGGGGATTTCAGGGGTCTGATGGTATCTTTGGCAGCAAAGCTAACTTCAGGCTTCCAGGGAAAGGTGGCCTTGGTGACACCTCACTTCTGAGCATTTGCCACTAGGCAGAGGTTTCCTGGTTTTTGCAGGGCTTGTGTTTAGCTGTCTTAAGGTGTATCTGCAAACGTGAGTAAGACAACCATCTGTTCACCATGCCTAAGCTCTGCACTAACTATCTGCAGCTTGGAAGCCACAGAGTCATTTAGTGTGGTCTTAAGACTGATCCTGCATCTCGAAAGACTGGTATTGGTTGGGGACAGGGCCTATTTTCATTTGGTAGTAAGGGATGAAGTATGAGGTGCTCAGAGTATGCAATAGCTGGTTTAAAATATACTGATGTTACAGAAAATTTTCTTCTCTTGGAGAAAATCTCTCATTTACTGTGACCACATGGCTGACTAGCAGGGGGCTTGCACCCTCATTTACCTTGTTGTAAGTTTCATGTGCATTCATATCCTGAGCCTCAGGGATGGAAATGGACCTAGAATGCTTGTAATCCCTTTGTATCTTCCTCATAATGTCCTTGGTTTAAAGCCTCCTCCATGCAGGAAACCAGCACAGGTCCATGCACAGCTTAAATCCCACTGAAATTGCTGTGGCTTAAAGTCCCACTAAAATAGCTCCTGGGCCTCCCCCACTCTATATGGGCATGAATTCCACACTTATGGAATTCCTCAGCATTTTCTCCCTTTCATACTCTTTTGCTTGCTGGTAAGGTAAATTAGTTTCTTCTGAGGACAATGGGGTGGCATTTAGCCAGCACTGGAACCCAAACTTGTTTCCCATTTTAACACTAAATGCAATAGTTATTAAAATTGGTATGATTGCAATAAAAAACTGCCAAATCAGTGCTGTAACTCCCTTCACTTACCATAAGATGAATTACACATGACCATGACAACTAGGAAGAAGAACTTCCCAGATATTGAAGTACTGCCTGTCACACTTCAGAAATAATTATTGCTGAAGGTGATTTGAGATTGGCTGGACTCCCTGAAGAAGCTAAAACACATTATTGCCAGAGTTCACAGAGTTTCAGTCTTGGTGCATTGTTACCCTTACACTGCATCAGGTAGCATATAGGAAAAAAGTATAACAAAATTCTGAATAGTCATGAATATTAGTGTGAAAGAGTCAACTAAATATCACTTGCTCATTATTTCTCTGATACACAGATGGTGAATGGTCATCTTCTATTGTGCTTTCCTCATGAGATAATCTCTGCAATCAGCAGACCCATCAAACTAAAAAAAACAGTGAACAAATTGATCTCTTTTTCCACGGGTAAATGATTCAGGGTTGCATTAATTTACTTTTAAGATTTGAGATTTATTTAACAATATTTTTTCCATTTGCATGGTCATTCACAAAGGTAATTTGGTGTCTCTTTTAAGCATCTTCATGCACTGATTTTTTTTTTATTTACATTAAAACTTTCTCAATAGAAGCATCATTAGGAAATCCTATTTCTTCACAAAAGTATTGGTAGCTCAGTCATATACTGGTGCCCTGTGGCTCAGCTGACCAGTCTCATACTGCAGTTAATCAGAGAAAAACCATTGGGAATAGTTACCTAAACAGGTTCAAAAGTGCCTGACAAAACTGTGGAGACGGTGCCAGGGATCTTTACATGATATGGGAAACACGGGAAGGAAGAGAACTTTTTGATGTGGAGGAGAACACACGAAAATCCCTCAGCATTGCTAGTCCTGCCTGAGCTTCAGGAGCTTGTCCCTGCACAGCATTCCATCACTGGGGCAGCTCCAGTTCCAAAACACCAGCAAGCACAGCATAAATGTGATAAAAGAGAGGAAACCCAGCTCTCCTCATGAAGTGATCAGAGCACACCAAGCCTTTCACTTACTTGACCTTCCCCAGTGTTATTTTTAATGTTGGGGTTTTTTTCTTTTTTTTCCCCTTGGCCATTGAATATGTATTAACTGTTATACAACACTTACCAAGTTTGTTATGCAAAATTCTAGAGATAAAACCTCAATCCAGGGCCCCCCTCTAAAGATTTTTGAACTTCCTGAGGGCTCTGGGAGCACATCCAAGGATTTTTATTGTTCCCAGAAGATATATAGACATTATTTGTCATTTGGAGAATGTGTGTGCGAGTGTACTGGGGGGCTCTTCTGAGCACAGTATTGTGTTGCTTTTCTGGGGAGAAGGTAGGATTCAAGGGTGACCTAAACCAGATGTTGATAAAAGAGGGAAAGTAAAATTTAAAACAAGGAAGAAAGAAAGAAAAAAAGAAAGGGAGAAAACCCCTGAGATCAGCTAAGGATTACCAACAACATTATTCTTTTTATGAGGGTGCCTTCAATATTACTTATCTGCAATAAGCTCCCATAGACCTTAAAGGATTTCTTTTATTTTCATGTATTAACAGCACAGCAGCAAGGAGCTGACACTTGTTTTCCATATCAAGCAAAGTTTTATAAGTAATTTTTTTTGGCTATCACCTCAGCTTGCATTTTACACTGAACAGTAATTCCATTTTTATGGACACTGTCAGATACTTTATTTTATAGAGTTCCTCCTTCTAAAAAAAAAATCAGATATTTAAGGGTCTCTTAGTGACCAGGCTCATCTTGGACATTGAACCTATAGAGCCACAGGTGCAGATACATGCTGAAGCTCTTAGTGGCTCTGAAGAGCAAAAACTTGGGCACTCTGAAATCTTTGGAAATTTTGTTAGTGTGACCAGCATTTCACCCTGTGCATTTTACATTTACTTCATCCTCAGCTGGACCCACAAATACTCTGTGTCTACCCAAAAAGTCCACTGGCTTTCATAATCACCACTGTCTATTATGCCCAGAAGAGCTGGTAACTGAATAACTTTTCCCTTTCTGGTGATTCTGCCTTTTTTTTCATCTGGCAAACACTAATTTTTATCTTATTGGTTGGCCTGGATTATGAGCAAGTGAGCTGGGTCCAAGGGGTATAATTCTGAAATATCAACATATTGTCACAACATCCCAGAGAACTCAGGCTTTCTAATCACCTCCTAAAGCAATGGAATGACTATTTTGGGGACAACATGCTGAAATAATGCTGGAGTCAGTATAATAAAAGACATTCCAAGGCTTTAATAACCACATTGGTGGCACAGTGGTAATTTGTATTTGCTGTGATATATTTAGAAGCTGGAAGAGTATTACAAAATAGATTCCTGTTTCAAGATATTTGGACAGAGCAGCCTGTTAACATCCTTTTAAATCTTAAGTGTACAGTGGCACTGTTTCCTGAACTTACTGTGATTTGTTGCTACATTTTTAAACAAAAGACATTCAGTTTTACTGAAAGTGGAATCAGATCCTGGTTGCTGGACTGAAGTCAGCCATCCCAGGGTGACTTCTGAGATGTTAGATAAGCAGCTCTTTTGGAAGGCAAGAGGAAACAAAGAGAAAATACCGGAAGTCAAAAAGCTATGAATGCTCATTTGAGGATATTTACATTAGCAGTGTTCCCTGTGTGTACCTGCAGGAGGGCTGCTGTGTCACATCAGGACAAACATGACAAAACCTCTATCAGTTCAGGTCATAGCAGCATTTGGAGAGTTTTGAAGGATCTGTTTCATCTGAGAAGTGCTCTGAAAAACCATTGGCAACTGGACACATACACAGTGATACTGTTCTTAGGGCAGGAACTCATCCATAACTTCTGGTTGCATGGGGCCCCATTATCAAATGTAGTGTAAGATTGAAGTGGGGCTCACTGCAGCAGTCTTCTCACCAAATACTGAGTAAAGGAGATGGTCTGTACTCCATTTATCATGGAAAGCTCTTGTTCTGGGGCATTTCAAGTCTCACTTTGAATACTCAAAGCTGTAACACTGAAACATCACTCTTTAAAATGGCAAAAGGCAACCACAGCATTTATGGCAATCATCTGAAGTTCCACCTTTGTCCCCTACCAATTTCTGATAAAGATAATGACAATTTTTCACTTTTTACCTGAGAGTTTTTTTTTAGTTCACTGCATTTATATTTTAAATATTTCCCATGTGACACAATATGAAATGTTCCAGAGACTCCTACTAGAATATCTTTTTTCCTGTATTTTGATCTTTCTTTGTTGCCTTAGGTTTTAACCCTTACATTGTTCAGATTCTGTATTGCCTGTTGTGTATGCTTTATAGCTCGTTAGTTGCCATTCTCTATGAACATAACATTGCCTCTCTGGACTCACCCTTCAAGGACAGGCCTAAACTTCTAAGGGGGGGGGGGGGGGGAGGAAGCAGAGCGAGCTAAGGGAGCTAGGGGGAAATTGCAAAGTTTTAATTGGTGAATTTATGCTGATATGCAGATGGACCAAACCTATAAAGGTGTGGACACCTTTGTGACTCGTCGTCCATTTTGGGTGATGCCCCAAGGAGGGGGCTTTGTCTGCCGTAAATGTACCTTTGAAGGCCTTTGGAATAAATACCCACCTCTTATTCCCTTACTCCTGACTGGCCTCAGGTTTTGGGCTAGCCTTTTTAGGCAACATCTTCATCAGCTTTTAACTCATTCCCCCTTTTCTCATGTCTTTGGTGCACAAGTTTCTATTCTATGTTCTTCAGTTAAAGCTACACATGCTACAATCCTAGCATAAGGAAACTATTTGTGCAATATGCTGGGGTAGCAAAATCCCTTGCTTTTGGAGCTGATGTTTCCCATGCCAGTTCTTGCAGTGGTCAGGGGAGGAGATTAGTCATTTCTCCTGATCTGAATGCATTAAACTTTTAGAGTTGTTTTTCTTCTACGTCAGGACAATTCTTCTCTATCCCCTTTTTTCTGTTAGCCATCTGGCAGTTCTCTACCCACCTCTTCTCTGCAAGTTTCCATTTCCTGAAGTCACTAACTGCAGAAAGTGTTGAGTCCAGTGTGCTGGGCCTGCTCTGTGCTAATATTTGGGAATTCTGAACCCAGCTGACTTCACAAACTGGGTATATTAAGGTCCTGAAGTTTCTCTTTCTGAAATAAAGAAATCTTGGTTATGAGTCTGTTTGTTTCACTTTCTGTGTAATTTAAACTGACCCAACTCGTGATCGGTTTGATCCAGGGTTATTTTCTACAACTAGTACTTTCATAATGTCATCACTGCTTGCAAAAACAAAGTGGCTTTTGTGACTATCCCTTGGCTGAAGCATCAGGGATGAAGAGTCTCTCCTTTGCTGTGGTCCTTTGTAATCTATAACTGGTTTTCATGCTATGCACTCTGCACTGTAGAGGAGGTTTAGCTCGCACAGCAGGCATCTGTCTGCTGCCTGGCAGGCACAATCACAGAAAGAATACTACTTCAGTTCTTCCCTGAAAGAGATAGCTTTCAAGTGGCAGCTAGATGCTTGTCTTGGCTACCTGATATCTAGGCTTTCACCCAACAGCTGACATCAGCTAGAGCACGGAAACTACAGATTCAAATATCAATGTGTTCTTCAGAAAAGCTTCTTAGATCTGTCACTCACTTTTTCTCACTGGCCTGACAGAGCCTATTTGTTGAGTCTGAAAATCATAAAGAAAGGCCCACTGATTTTCTCCAACCATTATATACTGAATGCTCAATGTTGTTCAGTCATATTAGTGCAATTAAAAAAGTCACACTGGAGTGGTCCTTCATCATGCCCAGTAGAGCACATTATCAGCTAGGAGTCACCAACTGCTACAGCAACATAAATGTCTTGAAAATTGCCATTTTTGACTAAGCAAGAAAGTTTTCCAGATTTGAAGAAAATCTACACCCAGTTTTTCTGCCCTCTGAATAAATCATCATATACAAAATTTATGTTTTGCTATCACTTGGCAAATAGCAAATTCTCCTCTTTGGCCTCTGTGATTGCATCTATGGCTAGCAATTTAAGCAACATGAGGCAAGGTTTCTGGATGCTGCATTTGTTTAGATGATTTTCCTGTATGCTGGGTTGTTAGACTACTCCATAACACAATAGACTCATCTCTGACATTCTTTTGGCCAAAGTTAATGAGCCATCTCCCCAAATGAGATTCCTAAAGGAGGGGTCATTTTTCTCCCTTCTTTAGTCCATCAGGACTAAAATATATTTTGGAATTTGGAATATGCCAGCTTTGTCCACATTTTGTGACTAGTATTTCTTTCAGCAACCACTTGACAAGGATATAAAGTTAGGTGGGACCAGTCCTGGGACAGGAACCAGAGTAGGATCCTGAAAGACAAGGCATAGGTATTCATTAAATCTTGCAAATACTATTGAAAATTTGTATTTTGTAATAATTAGAGTGATTAATATTATGCATATGAGCAATTCCATCACTTGAACCATTTGTACTATGAACCTAAAGATGGACCTGAAGAAAGAGTAGACCTAGACATGTTTTACATATAAAATACATATATATTTTTAATGATTTTTCAATATATAAGTGATCTATTTCATTTTCACAGCACTGTAGACTGCTTTTATAATTTTGGGCTGTTAAAAAATGATTTGTGAATACGGGGTAACAGTGGGGATCTCTGATTGGCTGGCAGTGATGTCATGCATGTGACAATATTTCTCATTAAAAGCACAGGTATGACCTTTTTACCTTGGAGTTTCCATACCATAATAGCTATAAGGCACTCATGGTTAATAGATTTCTGAGGGATTATTGCACTCTTTGAGTAGCTGAAGTCACTCGGCTTTTGGCTGGTGCCTCACACTGCACCTGAGGTGTGTGATAATCCCTCAGAAATGCACTGCTTGTGGAATCTCATGGCTTAATTATAAACATTAACTGAAGTCAGCTACACATTAACTAGCTTACCCAGATGTTTCTGTACCTGATGGATGGATGTTATGACTGATGAAAAGAAATCATGCAAAAAGGTTCACTTCTAGTGGCTTCACTTGCCATGGAAAAAGGGAAGAGCAAAGCAGTCACACTACTCACTAACAACAAAATTGAGAGCTCTTGACTGCAGGAGGATGCACAAGAAATTTAATACTAATTTCTCCATCTGTGGAAGAAGCATCTCAGTTTGAAATCCTGGGGGTCACCACTGCTCCCTCCTGCAAATTGCACTCCACCTGGAGCTCCCCTCAATGAGGACCATGGCCGTGTAGCTGCCTTCTTAGGTCTAGGATGCTTTGGAGATGACTTCTTCTCCAGTGGTCTTCTGTGATCCAGGAGAGACAATTCTGCCCTCATCAAGGAAAGTATATCTCTTCTTTTCAGAACTTGAAGCTCTTTTTTCTGACTTGCATTTTCTTTCCCCCATGTTGTAAAGTACTAAAACTGCTTTAAGAGGTCTGTGATATACTTTTGGTAGGTTGTTTTCGTTTGTGAACTTACATTTTCTTCATTTGTTTCTTTAATACAAACAGTAATGAGGAACAATGTGAATAACCCTCTTTTTAGGTGGGTTGTTTTTTACAATATTTTCCTCTCTAAGATTTACCCAGACTGCAAGATTCTGGCTAATTTTAGTTTCTGTAAAAGACCAAACTCCTAGAAAATCTGTTCATAATAAGGAATGTCTTGAACAGGAAAAAAAGTTATGTCAGCCCTTCAGAATCAGTCCAAACACTGAGCTGAAATTATTTGTAGACCCAATCTAAAACCCACACTAAGTAATTGATAGCTGCCCTAACGTAATGATATCTGCAGCAGTGCAATAAGATTCATGCCCAAAAAGCACAGGCAAGCATTAACCTAACATCTGCATCTCTTACAAAAAACTTGCAGAAATTAGGACTAAAGGTTTTGCAGATTGCCAAAAATCCCTTGACATTAAGGAAAGCCTCAATAGCCCTGCTAGGGCAGTTTTCCAGATGTTTTGCCTGGGAAGCACGATACATCTTTAAGGGGAACTGAGGTGTAGTTATTTGGTTTCAATAAGTATTTGTTTTCATGGCTAATTGAACATTGGTTATAGAGTTGCTATCAGTGCTTCCATAATATTAGTAAAGTCACAGTTAAATGGGCTGCATTTAAACATTTATAAAGAGTAAGTCTTTGTGCCTCCAAGTATAAGGCAGATTAATTTTCTGAACTTGAAAACAAATATTCCCCTGTAAGCATTTCAATGTATAATTGTCCTGAGACATTTTGGAAACCCTCTTAAAAGTTTTGAAAGAAGATTTTGAACTCAATGAACCACTAGTTGAATTTTATTGAATTTTATTTCTAATTTTATTAAATTTTATTTCTATTTTGTTTTCACCTTAAAGGCAACTGATAAAGACTTGCTGTGTGTGTCAGTCGTTCCAGCAAGTGCAGCAGGTAAGGACAATGTAAACCTGCATGTTTTAATGGAGTCATCCTACTGAAGCACTTCTATTTCTCAGTAAAAGAAGAAATGCTGTGTGATATCAAGAGAGATCATGGCGTGTAGGGAGGAAGATGCACGTGGATCACTTCTCACATAGAGAAAGGACTACATGTAAAGGTAGTCATGCTAGTTCCCTTCATTTTTGGTATTAGTTGCAATTGCCACTAGGTGGGAATCAATGGATGGTAATATTAATGAATGAAAGAAAAGGCGTTCCTGTTTCTCATTCTGCAAGCAAACATGGGATTTCTAACATCAACAAAAGAAGAGATGTTACATGAACTGTGTAAATATCATAACCACAAGGCAGCACTTTTTATTGCATATCTTTAGGTCCTTTCAGACTACACATGGGCATGGACCCCATGGGCATGCAAATGAGAGTCTCCCCTTTCTGGTGTTTGTCTTTGAACTTGAGCAGTGACACATACTTGGAGAAATTGCTGTGCAGCAAGTTGTGCTCCCTGAGGCTGTTCATCTCCCATCAAAATATATTCAGTGGGATGACCACAATTCCTTTTCTTCTGGACTAAAAGTTTTTTGGGTTTTGGGTTGTTTTTTTTTTTTTTCTGTCTACTCTACCACTGCAGTCTTCCACTGCGGATTTGGCAAAAAAAGAACAGTTAAAGGAAGAATCAGGAATGTCTCCCTGATCTCGACATCTACAGGTTCCAGGTAGGACAGGAGAGGAGAGAGAGGGTACATTCCTAGGGATGTGCTGGGTCTCTGCTTTGTTACTGATGCTCTGGCTCTCCTTTTCCAAGCAGCACTGCCTCATGTGGGCTGCATTGTCAAGCTTTCTACAATGTATCCTTTTAGCAGGAAATCACACTGAAGTATTCCAGTTCTTTCTTATTGTTACAGAACATAATAATCATAACTTTAAAGAAAGGGTCGTGCCCTGGGTTTTTTTGTCCACTCTGCCACCTCTTTCTTCCTGCCCGTGGAATACTCTGCTGACGTTCTGCAAAGCCAGCAGAATAAGACTCTCTAGCTATCTCAGGGTCTGGGTGAGGAACACTTGCTTGCAGCTGAATCCTGACAGGAATTGTTTATTGCTGGTGAGAAAAAGGGGACATTTTAAAATATTTCCTAAGCATCAGTTTGATCTTTCCTAAGATGGCTCAATCTTCTCCATATTGTTCTACACCTCCTGGCCGTCTGGTAAACCAGGGTACCAACAGTAGTGAAAATACCTCTTTCTTCTGCATGCATTAGGGCACCTCCTTTTTCACTCCCAGCCAAGCACAGTGACTGAAGCAAACTACCCTTCCACTCTGTTTTTTTTCAAATCTGTCAAGAACATGAGGAATGATGTGTCAGGCCAGACCATGGGTCCAGCCAGCTCACTGTACTGTCTCCAAGAGTGATGGATAATGGGATGTTCAAGAAAAAGTCAGAGAACAGGCAGGCATACTGGGATATGCATAATTCAAAGTGCCTCAAGATACTCTCTCAGAAATCTGTGGCTCAGGGTCTTGCTGAGCTGTTTCTAACTTTTTCATGATGAGGAGACAATAACCACACATAGTACTTATGAGTAAGATGAATGGATTTTTACAGTGGAATAATGATGATTAATGTTTTCTGTTCTTTTCTTAACTATTTCTGGACTTTTATTTATTTTTCATTTTGTTCTCTTTTCTGTTTAACATCGTATGTTGAGGTAGAGTTTTGTAAATTTGTTTTAAGAATTATTTGTTCCAAGGAATATTTTTCCTATGTGCTTTGCTTTATATATCTCCAACCTGAATTTCATCTGCTGCTTTATCTGCTAGACCCTTTTATTAAAGTACTTTTGAAAGTGTATCTTCCATACATTTCTATAAATATTATTGACTTAATCCTTGCAATGATTATGTTGGTTAAATGTGCAACAAGGAATCTGTGAAGAACTAGACTGTTTTACCAAAATTCTCCTTGAAGTCATGTTTTACATGGACAAGGTATCAGTAAGACTTTTGGCAGACATCACTGAAATATTTTTAGAATTCAAATGGTTATCTTACTTTTGTAATTGGGAATCAGAGACAGAGCATTAGGCAGAATTTGAGAAATTGAATACTATCCTAGGAATTCATTCCATTGCTTTGATGTTTGGAAGAGCTCTTTTATGAGCCTGTTAGCAAAGTGTGATATTCTTACAGTAAGACATAGAAGAAATTACTATAAGGCTATTAGCAAATACTTCAGCACACTACCACTTCATAGTCTTCCTCTCATTATTTGGAAAGAACAAGTAAATTAATGAGTAAATAAATAAACAAAATAACATATCCACCAGCTATCAGGAACAGATTTTTTTCAAATTAAATCCTCTATTTTATAATTCAGGCTTTGGCCTTCATTCATTGCCCAGCCAGCTGCAGCTTTTCATCTTCTGAAGAGCACAACTGTCATCTGAGAGCTGAGTACCATTGTGCTAATGACTCCATAAACAACCTCACCAAATCCTATATGATAAATTTCCCCCTGATTAGTTAAACAGAAATTGTATCATGCCAGCGGAAGGAGTTTTTGTTGACACAGCATCTCTGGAGACACTGGTATATTTTCTTTCATTATGTGTTTGCTCAGCAACTGGAGTAGTGAGAATGACAGAAAGTCAGTATTATTCAGTCCTGATGATCTTTCTTACCTTAAATTTTTGTTCTTTCTTTTGACATATATACATATACTATTTTTTAAAGAAAACTTTTATTAACCTGCCAGATTCTGTCTTGTAAAAATGAAATTGAGTGGAGTCTTTGAAGGGCAGAATGTGAAAATATTGTTAGCTCCAATCACAATATGCTTTTTTTAGTCTATGATCCATTAGAGCTATTTCTGTGTTTCAAAAGGGAAAGAAAAAATTGCACTCATTTTATATATTGAGGTTATTTTATTTTTAGTCTTTGGGTTTTACAGTAAATGCGTTGGTGGGTCACCTTTCTGCATTATTTTTATGTCTTTGTAGTACTATTTCCATGAGCATGTTGGTTTTATAGTGGAGTTTCCACTTAGGGCTGTTAGTAAATCTTTCCACAGAAGCCAGGCCTTTACAAATGACTATTGTTAAAGAAATGTTACGATGGGTATGACAATAAATGTAGGAAAGACCTGGCTTGTGGTTATTGCTCTTGTATCAACTTTCCAGTCATGACCGGAGGACAGGGCTAATTGTGTCTTCCCTTCCCCGCAACCTCCACGCTTCCCTTTGGGCAGCGGTTTTCAGGGAGAAGCAAATGACGCAGGAGGGGTGTAATCAGCACGGCCTGCTCAGACAGAAAATATGGACCCTTGGACAGACATTCAGAATGGTATGACATGCTCCAGATAAACAGCAATTTACTGTAACGGGAACGCGAATCCAGCGTGTGGCGTCTTGGGTTCCTAAACAGTAATGGTTTTTCCATTACGTTTGGAACATTTCTGGTGTTAGCTAACTGCTGTAAGGAAAGCCATGTACGTGAGCATCTGATCAACCAGATTTTACAGTCCTGTGTCGTGGAGGGCTCTAATTACTCTGCTTTGAATATTAGAGAACTCAACACGCTTTTAATCAATCCCATGGGCTCTGCTATTTCCATTACTTAGTCTCAATCCCTGTTTAAAAACTGGTACTGAGAATTTGTTTCACATACTCAGTGAATCCCTAAGTGCACTGCTCCTGAAAGCAGAAACTCACACTAAATCTGGATAGTTTATATTCATTCTAAATGAAAACAGCAGAACAGTGGGATGACTGTGAGAAATTATGACATAAAGCTGATTCAAGACCCATTCAGACTCTTTCACTTCAACTGAAGGCTAAAGGTATTTTATTTATGTTAAAGTGTGTTATTTGTGAAGGAGCAGAGAGAGTCCATACATAAACCTCTACAAGGAGGAATCAAGACTGTTTGAACATCTTCCAGTCCAACTCCCTTTCTGATCAGTGGTCCTCTATTATCATACCAAACCATACTGTTAAACATGTGCATGCAGATCTTAAATAATAGTAATCATTGTCTACTAAGCTAAAGGAAAGCTTTGGTAACTGACCCTTAATGAAGTAATTGGAGATTAAAACATAGGCAGAAGCAGAACTGGTAGAACAGTGGTTGTGACTTGAGAGGAGGAAAGAAAAGGGAGGGATGCAAGTAGATTTGATATCAGTGTGACGCACCCTAACTTTTCCTGAACTGTATAAAATAAAACATATTGAGTTTTTTGTTCCACTGTCATGATGATCCCCAGCTGCATCCAGGCATTTAGCCATTCTGAGAAATTGTAATATGACTACAACATGGGTCAGCAGATTAGGGGTGGATCCAGCAAGGGTCGGCTGAGACAAGTAACCTTGTGGTATGGTCTTCCTTAATGCAAAATATGATTTGAGTCTTGAAATAACTGTCTTTTGTGGATGTGCTGCTTATGTAACATTTTGTGATGGCTTTTTCCTTACTTCTGCAGGAACAGGAAGTTTTATTTCATATTTTTATTTTATGCCAATTCTTGAAGTAATTATTCCGTAGCAAGTAGGGGTAGTTAATTAATTTTTGACTGGGTACCACCACATGAAAAGTTGTAAGATCATCAGCCAGTTGTCAGAACCATTTTCAATGCTTTGGTAGTCAGGTTGGACAGGGCTCTGAGCAAGCTGACCTATTTGAAGATGTCCCTGTTCATTGCAGGGAGGATGGACTAGATGATTTTTAGCAGTCCCTTCCAACCCAATGTATTTTATGATTCAGATGACTCTCTGATTGTGACCCTATGACTCCGTGATTCTAAGTTTGTTCCCCAGGCACAACTTATACCCCTTTGCCATTTGAGGCTTCAGTGAATGAGGGTAGACATGTCAGTTCAAATTTGCCTCATGGAAATTAAAGTTAAATTGCCATTTGACTTCTTTGAAGTCTGAAGATCAAATGAAGGTGTGGGTGTCTATTTTGGAGAAAAGTTAGAAATTGTTGACCTGTTTGCAACAAATAAAGATTTTTGCAGTTGATTACATAAACGAAAGAAAACATGGCTCCTACTATCAGAAATCTTGCATGTTTTGTTCTTATTCAGATGCTTTTATGTATGAGATTCAATTGATGGACAGTTTTATAACTGCTGGTGTATTTTCTTTGGAATACTTTTATGTATGACTTGCAGAAGAGGCAAAGGACATTGAAATGCTCTCTTCCGTTATAGAGCTTGCTGTCTCATTTCCCACTTTCTGAGTAAAAGCTTGTGCTAAAAGCCCTAATTGACTGAGACTAAATCAATTTGTGGAAGATCTTATCTGAAATGATTGTTTTGTTGTTGATAATCATAAAACAGATAGATTATTTCTGGGAAGTATATTGTTTTGGATATCTGGGTCTATTTCCTTCTGAAGGATGAATCTAGTACTGATATCTATCATTCTTGGCTCTGAAATGCTGTCCTGTCTTCATTTTCCTGAAGACAGATATTCTTCAGTGTAGTCCACTTAGCTACACAATATTTGTGAAGCCTTAGCCACTGGTGGATCTTTTTGCCACAATTAAGCATAATGAAGAGTAACAAGAGTAAATGTTTCAGTAATTTGTAGAATTTCTGATTTCAAAATTTTCTCATTAAAAGGTCTTTGTTCATCCCTGGTTTTAATTTAAGTTCTAATTCATAGCTCATTAAAAGAAACAGAAAGGATTTCACTTAGCTTTGTGCTTGGTATTTATTGATCTTTAAGTGGGAAACAGAGATCCTCAGGAAGCAAGTAGTGAAGCCAGGGAAAACATCTCTGTTTATTTGTATTTGTCAGCTGATAATTTTCACTTTCTCATTGCAATGCAGCTGATATTCTTCCTACAAATATCAAGAAGTTTGCTTTTGAAAAAGAAAATGTTAGAATATCTTCTATAAACATCATATAAGTTCTCATATAAAGTTACGTTTTATAGGAAATTTTCCTGGCCTTATATCCATTAGCCAAAAATCTCAGGTGCTTAAGTCTGTGGAAAAATAAGCTACTGTCTGTTGAAGTTTCAATAAAACAGTCAAAAAAGTTGATGTTAAAGAAAAACTTACATGCAAAACTAATATTATTTTAAAGACTCAAAGGATTTTTTTCTTTTTTTTGTTGTGTATTAAGCACGTTAGAATTCTTCAAAAGTTTATTTCTTTCAAGATCCTAGATATTTTACATATTAATTCTCACTTTGAAGTTGAACAATTTGGGTTCAGAAATTTGTCCTTTTCTTATTTGTTTTAAAGGTAAGATTTTTTCTTTTTTTGTTTCTTTTTTTTCCCTAATATCTTCTCTTTAAATATGTGTGACGTAGAGGGTGGCACACTCTCCCTCCCCTACAAAAAAAGGTCTATTGAGATAGATATAGATGAGATAGACATAGAGATAGACTTAGACATAGATGAGATATAGATAGATACAGATACAGATATAGATAGAGATATAGATATATAGATAGGCATAGATATAGGCATAGATATAGGCATAGATATAGAGATAGATAGATAGATAGATAGATAGATAGATAGATAGATAGATGATATATCAAATAGATAAAATCAAGACAAAACCAAGTACTTTCAGGGACTAAATTGGGAAAATATCATAGATCATCACTTTGATGTTTCTAGAGTACATAACTGCTGAATGTTGATATCTGACCACTGAGAACACCTAAAACATCCTTAAATCTGCTTGTTTTATTTAATTACAGTTCAGCCTACTTAAACTTCAATAGAGTAAGCAAAATGGGCATTGATACCAGCAATTTGGGTATCATTCATGGGTTGTGGAGTCAGTTTCCAGGACACTATAAATAACTATTGCTTGCAAAAGGCAGTCTATCTATCAAAACAACTGTAAAATGGCCAGTGCATAAGCCTTCTGTGTTATCATTCAGATCTCCTACACTGGAATTAGTAGGAAAAAAATAAGAACTTTGGCAGACTCCTCTCTCTTGTAACAAGAAAACCTTGGTTTCTACCGGTGCCCATGGCAGAAAACAGAAATCAAACAATTACACAGGTTCTCTTCCCAAGAAGCACATTCCTCTTGTGGCAGCTCTGAGGGAGGGCAAGGGACGAAACACAATAAAAAAATCCATTTTTATGTCATACTTTTTCCAAGGCTTCTCATCAGGTTGCCAGCACTCAGGTTACAACAGCCCATGTTGCCATTTTAGTCAAGATCTCCATCCTTGCCATGTATGGAGGGCATGTACTGGCCTTTACATGTTGTAATACAAGTTGTCTCAAGCCATTAGACCATTTCAGATCCAGCCTTTTCCTGTGTTCCCCAAAAATATGACCCATTAGACTGAGCATCTTTCCTCTTGCTTGATGGCACACATCTTTTGTACAAGGGCTTTGGACACGTTTCACAAGGCGGAGATGTTGTGAGTTTTTGGTTTATTTTTATTTATTTGTTTATTTGTTTGTTTGTTTGTTTATTATTTATTACCTTTAACCTGCTTTCCCCAGTGGATCTTGCTGAACCAGTTTTTTACTGAATAATATTTATAACCTGTACCTAAAACTTGAGGTTCACATTTCTGCTGCTAAAAGAGCGTAAAAGCTAGCATATGCCTTTATCTTTTGTTATTGCAAACAATGCAAGTTTGTTTAAAGCTAATAGAACAAGATTTATTTATACCAGCAACTGGGGGGGTTTTGTCCTGGTTCCTCCCCTATCTTTATGTAACTTAGAATAAAATATTTTCATAGGGAATTATAAAACATAAAATCATTTAAATTACACATGTAAAATAAAGGAAACGTAATTTAATGAGTTCCATCTTTGGGACTCATAAATGTGTTTCTTCATGTAAGGTCTGATCAAAAGACCTCTCAAATTAATAGAAAGACTCCCAGAGAATTCTATAGATTTCAGATCAGTCCCTTGTTAAGATTTAATTCCACACAGTTTAACTCAAATAAATCACATGTGGAACTGGTTGGGAGTGGGTTTTATTTCTTATGAAAAATTTCAAGGAAAAAACCTATGAAATCAATGTTTTTCCATTTGCAGTGAAAGCACCTACAAGCCCCAAACTTAATGTTTTGTCTGTGTCTTTGGCAACAAGGAAAATAGTTCTGTTATTTCTAGATATCTAGCATATGTTTTTAGATTATAAAGCCATTGTGGAATGTCCTAAAATGTTCATGATAAACTTGTTAACATACTGACATGAAAATAGTCAAATATAGCATTTCTTCTTAAATTTATCCCAATTTTACAGCTACTAGATATTAATTTAAACTCAGAATATTTTTTTCATATTTTTCCTTCTTGTTTGCATGATTTCCATACTGTCTGATTCTGTTCTAATTCTCCCAGTTTTCCAGATTAATAGGTGTGGTCCCTTACACTTTCATATGGTCCACACTGATGAGAATTTCTTCCAGATCTCTCCTGTGTACCTCATGTTTTGTTACAAAATCCGAATAAACCCACAGATCCCTATTTTTGAAACTTCTTGTCTTTCTGCAGATGTCAAAGATTTATGGTGTTGTTCACAAGACCAAACATTGCATATAAGTACAGAGAATTTTTGTGGGTAGGCAATACACACAAGATATGAGGTTCTCTGGAACATTCTGTTTGTAGAATTAAATAGTAAAAAGTCCTATCAGCCACAGGACAGAGTTCAAGAGCAGTTCAGCAGTATAAATTATTCATGTAAAAGGTTTCTTCTCCACACAGGATGCCTCATTTACAAACACGTAGGTGTTTCTTGTTATTGCCAACTATTTTGACTCGGCCAGGTTTGGATGTTAAGCTGGGTTCTTTCCTTGTTATCTTTCAAAACAGGGGAAACTGTGGACCAAAGAAGTGCTTCAGCTATGCTATCAATGACAGATATTCAGTAGCTGTGATGTAGATATGACTCATAAATACAATGGTATAGTGGACGAGGTAAAAGGATCTGGAATGTAAAAAGGAGCAATATTGCTGGTACACAATTTAATTTAGCTCCCTGCTTCAGCTCTGAAAATAAGGAACACGTAAAAAATATTTCTCTGTTGGTGCTCAGTCTCAGGGACTGATAAGATTATTACTAATCGTAGTGGAAGAAAGGAAGCATTTTCTGGTAAGTATGGTCAAGTGCTGAGAGCCATTAATAAGGAGAAATATCTGAGCTCCTGATCTTTTACTGATATGTCAGACCAGAAAAGTGAAAAACATGAAATTAAATCCTGATTTTAATGTAGCCACCAGCAGGGTTTGCCAGTATTTTCTTAGTGGAAATGCCTGTGCTGTATCTCAGTGTAATACTCAGTGTTCTGGTACTTTCCACCTTGCTTATTTACTCACTACTGCGCTCAAATAAACAGGACTTCTGGTGGCTGCAGGAAGAAACTCCATGATCCTAATGACAAGATTTCAAATGCTCAGAGACATTTATGACTAGGCTTATGCTTAGGTTCTATTCTACTTTTATATTACCACAAAACTGGCTTCTCTGAAGTCACTGGGGAGGGAAGACTGGAAGAGCACAATGTGTCTCAGCAGCCTGGAGGGTTGAGAGGCTTGTCCAATTAGTTGAGCCATTTGCAGACTGACCAGTTTGTACCAAAATGAGGGCGTTCGAAGTTTTTGCTTGCGTTTGCAGAGGACTGTGTATGTTTCCACTGACTCATGAAGGAGTCTGACTTTGGAAAGCTATTTTAAATTAAGAACAAGTATTCCAAAATACCGAGAATATTCAAAATCAAACTCGACTACCTTCTGTAATAGCCATATTTTCCATCTCTAGAAAAGACTTGCTTCAGTTTCAAAGAAAAAGAAATAATGACATCCAGTGGCATTTTACCTTCTCAAACAGTGCCCAGGTTTGTTATGTTCTTCACCTTACCTGCTCAGGCACCAAAGCAGAAAATACTCAGAGAACCAGATGATACACCAACAGTCAGGATGGTTCCTGCAGATGTGTTCCAATTACAAATGTTTGAATTTGCATGCAAAACTTCCCATTTACATAGTCTGTTCCCTAGGCTTGCTAACAGAAGGCTAGAGAACCCAGATACCTCTTAAGAAGCTCAGAGTAATTATTTGGGAGTTTGGTACAAATATTGATTAGCACATTTAATCAGAATATCAATAAGAAATTGCCCTTATGTCCAAACAATATAAGTAAAAATTACATATATTTATAGAGCATAGTTGTGTATTTCTTTTGAAGAACGGGATCAGAAATCCTTCCAGTCCTATATCCTGTCTGTGAACACATAGCCATATGGTGTAAATGGGTATGTATACCTTTATTGTGACTTAGTAGTCAAATCCTCACATTTGACTTATTCACCTTATTTAGAAACATTTTTGGTTCATGACAGTATAGACTTAATCATAAGAAGGTTCTGATGTATATGTTAATGAGGTTAGTCTTATAGATCAGCCCTCAAAATCTACATCTTGTTAACTTAGATTCTTCTTGTTTTCTGTAGCTCCTTATTTCAATATCAAAGTTTCCCTCATCCATTCTCTGCCTACTATTTTCTGACCCAGAAATGTCAGAATTTCCATTCTGCTGTTCATACCCTTAGGGATATTGCTGTTGTAGCAATACATGGGAACCTGACTCAGGGACTGACTTCCATCGTGCCAGGTACCGTCCACACACAGAACAAAAGCTGGTTCCCACTCCAGGTCCTTAAGCTTGTTAAGTGCTTTGGGCTAAAAAAGCTTTGAGTGGACATAAAATATTACAGCTCATTTGCGAAATTTGTTTAAAAAGATAATCAGATTCTAAAGGGAGCTGATTCAACAAATGTGTGTAGTAATATCTCAGATTTCACTGTGGTCCCTGGTGATTTCATAACGATATGTGCAACACTTAATCCTCACTTACACTAAAGCCAGTTTGCATTGCTTTTACAATGAAAAGCTTAAAGTAAATGCAAAAATGGGCCCAGGGGAGGCATTCTTTTCCTGCTGCTATGGCCAATGATAGGGTTGAAAAGAGATGGATGCTTGGAGCAATTAATTCTCCTTGGGCATGGGAAAGGGCCCAAAGAGCCCAAAGAATTTATCTCCTGATGATGATTCCTGCAAGTGTTGCCACTGTCTCTCTTCTCCTCACCATCTTTTCCTGTCTCCTGCGATGCTCTCTAACTGTCTTTCTGTGCCTGCTTTAGTTTTCACATGGAAAGACATACTCATCTGTCTAAACTGAACTACATAGAATTATCCAATTTATGAACATCTGGAGACTCCAGGAGATTTTCTGGAATTCTCTTCTAACAAAGCTTTAATAGCTGTGTGTGAAGTCATAGCCATCCAAGAACTTTCAGATGGGATTGTGCTCAGCTCAGTTATTAATACCTAACAGATAATAATTTAATACCATTATTAACCCACTGATTCATCTACTCTGCTCTCTTTTTTCCTGCAGGAGCTTGGGGTTACATGAAGATGATGTCGTGATGCTTCTCCAGTATATCCTGCTAGCTTCCATCAGAATGCGGTTTATGAATTTTTGAGATTGAGATTGTATGCTGGTGTTTTTTGTTGTCTTCTGTGACTCTTTCAGTAATTTGTCTAATGCTTTTTGAACTTATGTAAAATTTTGGTAGCTGCAGCATTCTCTTGCAAAGAGTTTCCCTACTTATTAACCCCATGCAGAGTGAACAAATAATTGTTCACAAATAATTGTTCACAAATAATTGTTTAGAACCTGCCATCTGCCTAGTTCCTTGGGTTCCTTTAGTTCCTGTGTTATGAGAGGTGACCCCTCCTCATTGCCACTTTGAAGATGTCTCCCTTAGCCCCACTCCCCATCAAACCCCTGCTGCTGCAGCTCAGCTCTCCAGCTGACAGTGAAGTCATTGAGACCAAACCATCTCACAGAGACATGACAATTTGTGTTAGGACTGCTTCACTTTGACAGAAACAAGATACATGAACAAGACTGTTTTTGTTAATAAAGTTGTAACTTTTCATGTGTTTTAGGTTTAAAGAAAATTGTGTGTACCAAAGATGTCAATTCCCTTAACTTAAGTAGGTAACTGGCATTACATATATATATACCCAAACCAAACCAACATAACATACCCAAACCAAACCAAACAAACTCTACATAACCACTGGTTTATCAATGTTTTAAAGAGCAGTTAGAGCACCAGCAAGGATTTAGAAGATTGATGCTTAGGTTGAACCTCTGCTGCTGTTTCAAATCAGTGAAACAGCTATGGTTAGTACCATGGCTCCTACAAGGAGGATCACAAGGCATGGAAGGAACCTGTCTACTTAGCCACCCAAAATATTATCTGTTTGGGACTCCACACCCCTAAGTGTAGAATAGCTTGAGCATTAGGTATTTTTAATTTGTTATAACTTGTGAGCAACTGGCTACATTGGCAACTGCAAAGAGCCTGGGACTGTATCACAGCCTAATAAAAGCCCCAATAAAAGTTTTAAACTAGTTCACACATCTGCAGTCTGATGGGGGGCATTACCTAATGTGTGCTGTTTCTGTTGTGCTCCCCACTATCCCCTTGGTTGTCACAAGGGGGAAATGTGTTACTATGATGTCCCCCAGGCAATTTATGGCCTTCTCTGAGCCATCGCCACCATCTTCAGATAAACTTCATGAGAGTTTATTAGAGGGATATAGGTAATTCTCTGAAGGACCTATAATTCTCACTTCTCAAGGTTCTTTGAAAGTATTATTACCTACCTCTAGTCCACAGATGCCTTCAAAGGGAGATAAAAACACGTCTGGTATTTTTATACCTTGGATGAAAGCAATCAAGGTGGTCCTTTGGGCCCATCCAGTGTTTCAAAATGTTTGTCCTTCCAAGTGCTATGATTTCACCACACAATCTACAAATATAAAGTACATAATTAATTTCCAAGATTTGAAAATGGAGAAATTTAAACCTGTCAATATCTGGGGGGGTGGGAAGCTCTTAGTAGCTCTGAATATCATTGTATGATTAAGTACATTGAGATAACAGTGTTGGGAATCCTTTCTTCTCCTGTGTATAGATATTCTGTGTTCAGTGGGATTTAGGGTGGGACTACACAGCATTTTATTAAATGATAAAATGTGTCTTCAGAATCTGCCCAACAGAGGTAGATTTTTAATGGTCAAAGACTATAATAGAGAATACAAAGACACCATTTTTTGCTTTAAATGAAGAGATACAGCTCCTTTAGGCAGCTCTTAGGCTCACACCTCAACATGAGGTGCATGTGCTTCCCAGGCACCATGTTTCCAGCATGGAAGAAAAGCTTGAAAAGCTGCACTATAAAACCATCTGAATGCCCTTCATTCGCAGAGCTTCCAGTATTTCAAGACACATTTTAAAGATGTACAAGCTGCCTTCCTTTCTATTTTCTTTCCACTCAAAGGAAGTCATTACAGTAAAATGCTGAGGGGCCAGGGGGAAGCAACGTCTGGCAGGGGCTGGTAGAAATTTCCTTTGAACTCTGATGAAGAACATTTCCACTCTGTTTATTACTAAATCCACTGGCCATAGATGATCCAAGGCTCATAAACTCAGGTATGATGGAACTCTCTAGGGAACTATCAGAGAGAGAGAGGGAGAGCGAGAAAGAGAGGGAGGCTCTGCACATGGTACACGTGTGTGTGTGTGTGTGTGTGTGTGTGTGTGTGTGTTATTTCTCTTTCATCCTGCCTGTGAGAAAAATAGTGATCGAATGAAAATAATGGTTCTGTGCTCTCAGAAAAGCAATGGCACGAGGCAGATATTTTCCAAACAGAGAGAAAAATGCTCATTAAAATATCAGTATCACCTCTTTTTTCCCCCTAGTTTTTCTGAGCTCTCTGGAAGTACCTCCTTTATACTTTAGAGCCATTTTGTGGATTACGACAGACTTTTCAGCAAATCTGTCTTGCATCACAAAGTAAGCCCAACCTGCCAAATTCAGGAGAAAGGAGAAGCCCTATTGCTTTTCATTTTCCTTTTCTTTCTCTCTTCGGCTACTTTAATTCATTACCTCACATATGAATTCTGTTTACTATCTTCTCTTGATATTCCTGGGCCATGTAAGTTTCAATCCTATGTGAGAACAATTATCTTCTGTTCATTTTTATGTTAATAGGAGCTGAAAGATTCAATTGAGCAGGACCAAAAGAGAAGTGGCTGAAACTGTCTTTCAATGGTAATCCAAAACTCTGATCCTCAAAACCCTGTTCACTTGCCATTCTCTGCAGAGAACTTTAAGCTCCATTAGCACATTATTTTTTATGAAATTCCTCCAGCATCAGTCCAAAGAGGCAAACCTTAAGCTACCAGTAATGCCACCCCCTGTGGTAGAAGAGAAACCACAATTACCAAGGGGGGTTTGATGATATTTTATCCACTGGCTGCTAAATGCAGAACAAGTTATGAAGCAGGAATTGGCACTTGGGTCTCCCCCACTAAGTACCACAGCAAGGCAGATACAGGAGCATCTCCCCAGTCTCACAGAACCATAAACTCAGTGGTTCCAAGGTGTTGATAGATGCCAACAGTAGTAACTTCAGACAAAAGTGGGAGCTGAGTCCAGGTCTCCTGCATTCTTGGGAATACTGTAACTCCTGGATGCTGTTGTAAAGCAAAGCAAGACTCTGCTTTGTCTTGGAAAGGGCAAAGAACAGCATTCCTTTCAAATCAAGTGAATCCCCCTTTGACATCAAAGCTTGAGAGAAAAACTGAGTTAACTAAAAATTCTCAGTGTCTTATTTGTACAAACAGGCAAGGAAATTTCCTGGTCAACATGCAGGTTGTTTTGGAGTGCTGCTCTGGAGCAGAATGCAAAGGTCACTGAAGGGCAAGGCACAGTCACAACTTCCTGGAAGCTACTCACTGACCAGAATTTGGAGCTTATGCTTTAGAAAAGGTTATCCAGATCTGCTTGGTGCAAACACTTAAGGAAGTGGGTTCATTTCAAGGGACTTAAATGCATACCCTGGCTTAAAATCTAGCCAAGGACTGCTGAACCAAAACTCAAATTCTCCTGTCATCTGAAGTCCATACTTGGTGTGACTGAAAAATAAAATTGCTTGTCAATTGCTTTGTTTGTAAGCCTCAACCACTACACAGTAATCATTAGCGAAAGCTTTTTCATGAGCTTTGATTTCAGTCTATAAAAGCAGGGCTAACACCAGAAAAAAAAAATATATAAACTCTTATCTGCCTTGTCAACTCTTTATAATCTCCTGTTTGTGCTTGCATGCTCTATTGAAAACAGAATAACCATGAAAAAAAGTGTTTTACTCAAACAGCTTTTTCCAAGGGTAAAGAAATAATAAATGAAAACAAACTAAGTTAGTTTAGCACTTGCTAACTTACTTTAACACTTGCTAACTGACGAGTTACTCTCATCAACAGAACAGGTTACAATAAATATTGTGTGTATGTTAGATCCTTTTCTTTGTTATTTATGGAATAAAATATTGTATAACAGGCTGAACACTGGATTTCATTATTACTGTAATTATGTCATATATTACCATCACCTTAGCATCCAGTTAGGACTGGGATGAGCTTGGCATGGTTCAAACATAAACTAATGAACAAGTCTCTCATTTAAACAACATATGCTGTCCACATATTGGTAAGATACAGGAGACAGGACTGGAACTCAGCTGAGATGACAGAGAGGGAAAGAGTGATGGCTGAAGGAATAGCCAAATATATTAAATACCTATTAAAATCAATAACAGCTTTTCCATCGGCTTAAGTAACTTTTGGACCAAATCCTAAATGAACCATTTGGAGGATTTATAGGTTTCTTTTCATAGACACGAACAAAAGTCTTTTTTATTAAATTATGCGTTTGCTGCTGTGGCTTATGGAAACGGCATGCATATCTCCTACCAGTGTGACGGACCTCAGCTCTGACAACACTTGTGCATTTGTTAGCTTCTCCTGGTGAATAGGTTTAGTGTGTAAAATTAAGCATGTGTACAGAGCTGAGGCTTTTCTTAATTGTACAATAATTTTATCTGGAGATGTACCAAATTCAGACCTACTTTTCTCTGACATTTGTTTTTGTTTTCAATCCTGAGTCTCTTTCTCTGGTTCCTTGAACTCGCATTTTTGTGAGGGGAGCACAGTGGGGAACCGTACCCAGGCAGAACAGCGTGATGGAGTCTCACAGAGAGGCAGCACAGAGTGGGGGCTCTTGCTTTCAAGCCTCACAAATGTATGGATGTTGAGGGACCACCAAAAAAAGAAAGCTGAGCCTGCTGAGTGCTTTGGAAGAATGGCTATGCTCCGGAGAAAGTTTTCTCAACCTTGAATCTCAAGTATCAGACACATCCCTTGAGAGGTTTAAACGTGAGATAAAGATCCTATTTCAAAGCCAGTACATCTGAGTTCTCTTGTTGAACAGGTTTAGATCACCGTGCACTCGTCATCATGTAGATTTTCCAACTTCCCATCTCAGTCATCAAACTTACTCAGTGGGCTGAGTGGACAACCTGTGTGCAGGGTCATGGACGTAAAATGTAGGTGATAAAACACCTTAAAGAACTGCTTCATGGTACAGTGAAGTTCATCTGTCACTGCTGTCTCTAAGGGATGGTGGTCCCCCCGCACCACCTCCCACTCCAGCCCATGGTCTGCTGTTGCCTTGTTGGGACAACTCCTAAACAGATTCAACTCACTGACAAAGTAACTGAAAAACAAAACAAAACAAAACAAAAATGGAAACAACAACAAAAGACAAGAAGACAACAAACAAACAAACAACAAAAAAGCACAAACTAAAGTAAGTGAACCATAAGCTGCATTGATTCAGGGAAGAGGCCAGGTAACTCACAAACCTTGACCCAGGCTGGCACAGGATGAGTGAGACGGGACAGGGCTTTCCAGAGTGTTATCTTAACCTATACCTGGAAAGATAATTTGAGGCTCCACTGATGTGAAGGAGAAGGCAGACATTTCCTTCCAGAACAAGCTTCTGACAATGGTGGCTTCAACCATGAAGATTGTTAGGAAATAAGGGATTTACTGTTTGTCATGAGCCCCTGTTGCTTGGTGCAAAGTCATTGATAGTAATATAATAACAGTTTCCTAAGCTGAAAAGGAGGCAAATACCTAACTTAACTATAAACAAATACATCATGAGTCACATGGTCTCATTTAGGCAGCTCTGCAATTCACTTAGTCCCGTGTTTAATTGCATGCTTATAACTTTAATGATGTTAAGAAGGTCCTTTCACTGATGGGAGTATGAAGATGGATAGATGTGTGCTCAAAAATGATGAATAGATTCTACACTTTGTAGAATTCCAACCTGTAAAATGGTACTCATGATACACAAAGACCTTTGAAAATATTAGTTGTACCTTCTGTAGGCAAAAAAAATTCCTTATTGTGGAGATTTTGTCTTTCATATTATTTTCATAAAAGAATTTGTTTTAAAGGGAAATCTATTCATTCTATAAAACACAGTTGCAGATAAATAACATTTTTTTTCCTCAGACTCTGACAACTTAGCTGTTAAAAACAGAAACGAGTGATCTAGCTGAAAGGGTTCTTGAAACTGGTGAGCGAAAGACCCAGTTTTTCCCTACGATTCTGGAATCATCAGATCCTACAGCTACTTTATTGAGTTCATCACCTTAGTGCCAGGAATATCTGCAAGTTTCATGAAGTAGTGCTTCTTCCATGTTAATCTAAAAGATAAATCCAGTAGATTTTTTGCAGACTCACTGAAAATCAGAATATTCAGGAATTTTAATTCTCCCATGCTGTGCTGTCCTTTGCTTTCACATGGCTTCTTCCTTTAAATTATTCACATCTTCAAGTTTAAGGGTTGCCTGTGAAAAACAAGGATTGCTTCAGATGAATTTAAATTAATAGAAGGAAGTAGGATAACAGAATAAAAAGTTATAATGTGCCTTGTGGGGAGAAAAACAAACAAATAAAATAAAAACCAAAAACAGTGGAACTGGTATAGAGTGTCCTTGCTAACCTCTTCCAGAAAACTGAAAGCATTGCAATTTAGAAGATGACTAGAAAATAACCCACTAGTGAAATTCTTTCAGGGTTCAGAAGCATGCAGTTATGTTCTTATTTTTTCAAATTGCAGTATTGTACATTTCTAAAGTCCAGCCAGGAATAAATGTAGATGTGCCAAAATACTGTGAGGAAGATTCATTTCAAATGTTGCTGGACTTAACAGAAGCTGGACATGGAAAAAAACTCACATGAAATCCATATTGCTTGAGATTTATTGACAATTCTGTAGATCCCAGATGTTTTAATGATTCATGTAAGCTGAAAATATTTGAGGGCTTATCCAGAACCAATTCCAAGATTTTAAAAATTTGTCTATCACTTGTCTTAATGGACCACTGAACATGAAATGGTGAAGTAAGTCTGCTTTCCCTTAAAACATGGAAGAGGTGATGAGGACAAGATGAGGACAATGGGAGAGTCAAGCAAGGATGGGATGCTTGTTCAGATCTGTTCTTCAACTGGAGACCCAGGCAGCCCACACAGAATTGAAATATAAATCTGGGCATAGATGAGATACCCACATCCCCAGCTTCCATCGATTGCATTCTCAAGATGAGAACCTGCTTTAAAGTTGAGATAAGATGTGGCAGTTGTAGCCTTAAACTTCCTGCTCTCTTATCCTTTGTATATTGCCAGCAGCCATGGCATTGATTCTGCAGCTACAGTAGCTGTTCTCTGAGTGATTTTCTCAAAGTGGTAGCACAGCAGGGGAAAAAATCAAATATGCTTTAAAAGTTATTATCAAAGTTACTTTACCTCTTTAAAATGTGGAAATACTTATTCTTCTGGCATTACGATGGAACAATTTAAAGAACAAAATACGTTCAATATTTTGCATGGAGTGACTTCCATCAGCCTTTGAGGGAAGTTAATAAATCAACAGAAACCTCTTAACTGCAGCATTTTCATGGGTCCAGTGGAATTCTAAGCAAATAACAGGTTTGTAAGAATGAAAAGTCACTTATATTATACACACAATCTAATGTTCAAAGGAGTGTAAAAGATGCTTAAGTGTTAATATTTTATGCAACCTTCACTCTCAGTAGTAATTGCAAGCCATTAAAAAGAATATTAAGCCATAGCTGTTAGCACTGGCACAGTCCCAAGTAAACACTGAACCCTCACAGAAGGGGGTTAATTGGTACAAGAAGAGGTAATTTATTAAAGAACACTGAAACCCTGTATACACCCAAAGACCAGACCAAACTGCAAAAGTTTTGTGTGAATATTACGTCTGATAATCAGATTTTTTCTTACACTGCACTTGGAGTCTCAACTTATGCAGAAAACTGAAAAATCAACATTTATGTCTACTTGGCTCTGATAAACCTTTACTTGGTGCCCATCGGTCTGCCCCTTCCTCACCTCAACCTCTCCCAGAAATTCTGTCACTTACTGGGAAGAAAAGCCAACATGACAGTGAAATCAACAGTATGGGACACACGTTGATTTCTTCCACTAAGTTTGGCACACTATGCTAAAGCCTTATAAGTGTTGCATAGGCTCATTCAACTTTTTCTGTATTGATAAGCTTGTATTTTTGTGAATCTTCTTAAAAGACTGTCTTCTACAAGGCTTCTGACCCCTTAAGGCACAATAAAGCAAATAGAAGTGGGTAGCAGTCAGCTCTTCTCACCCCACTGTCTCATGAACTTTTTGTTCCAATGCCTGCTCAGAAAAACACATTTAGTTGTTTAAACATCGGGAGGAGAGTTCTCCCTTCAGATCTTTACATGCCCTGTAAATCTGGGATGCAGCCTCCTTCCAACAAGCCTGGGGAGCATCATGCATGTTACAAGTGCTCGGTTAAGAAAAGACACCTGGAAAATCTGCAAACTCAAGAGCCAGATCCAGTCTCCCAGCTGAAAGAAAGGGTGTCAACTTCTTATGTTTCTCTCTCCCTGGCACAACCTTTTCCTTGGTCTGCCATGCAGATGTCTCCTGCATATCTGCTGTTCCAGTTTTACGAGAAAGGTGCACAGAGCACATGGCAGACGTGTGCTTTGGAAAGGCCAAACTTTATTATTTAGTCTTTAGCAATTTTGTACATAAAGTCAAATTCAAAGCCCATTGAGGTCACTGGGAATTCTCCCACTGTGCTCAGCAGGATTTGGATCAGGACCATGAACTAGAATATCTTGAAATCAGTGTTTAAAAGCCTAGACAAAATGGAAACAGATTTGTGAAATCCTACCCCCTTCCATTCTATATTTTGCCTCCCATGGAAAGGTAGCACAAATGCAGGAAATGAGGAATCTGATAGCTGCAAGGTTTTATAGCTCTGATCCCCAAATTTTCCTCTTGATCTCTAGATGAAGCAAGTATGGTTACATCTGTTCAAGCTATTTTATTTATATAAAATAAAGGGGAAGACACTTCTCTGACACACTAAAGCAATTTGCAATTTTGTCTGTTTTGACATAGTTCATTTTGCATCACTAGATGCCATTATTTCGGATGAGGCCCTTATTTCTCATACTGAAAATTATTTGGCTCTAAAATTGCACTTATAGCTATACCTTATATTTTCAAAGATTTGAGAGATTTTGAGAACAAATGACACTAGTATAAAGTTGGTGTCAATGAAAGGAAAAAGAAAATCATACTTTATTGATTAAGAGGACTTCAAATTTTTTGATTTTGGATTCTCATATAAGCCCAGGCCAAGCCTTAATCTCAAGAAAAAAGTTCTGTGAATGTTTACATAGTCCTTTTTTCATTTCTAATTGCTTATTCATAGGACTTAGCAAGGATTTTGTGTGTACAACTGAAGCACCTTAAAATTATGTTCAGATTAAAATACAATTTTGAAAAACAGTCCTCATCATTTTAGATTCTTTTTGCTGGTTCAGCTGTATTCTTTATTTATTTTCTAAGATTTCTTTTTTATTCATCATTTTTACTGTTCAACTGTAAGCCCCTGAGGTTTGCAAAACAATGTACAAGTATTTGTCACCCTGCTGTACCAAAAATATTATTCCAATTCTTTATTTTCCATTAAAATGTCATCCCTGACTATATTAGCTAATTCAAGTCTTTATTTTTTCATTACTCATATGAGCAGAGCTCCTTAATTCTGAACTGGAAGTAAAAGCAAGTAGTTTATTTGAAAAAAAAGGTATTAGATCTGGAGGATCCTTACACGCACTGACTTGCTAAGTTAGAAAGTTGGTAAGAATAGTTGTAGTAACGTATTACTTACAAATAGAAACCTATTACACATTAATTCAAGAGTATTAATGGAAATTCTAGAACTTGCAATGTTTCTCTGATTTTTTTCCCAAAATACTAAAAAAGAAAAGTCTCGAGTTCAGTGGTTTGACTTTGTTTGGTTTTTGGTTGTGTTTTTCCCTTGTGTGGGAGGAGGGGATCGGGGCATGAAACAATGGCTCTGTAATTAAAAGCAGCACTAATAAGGATTATTCTGGTCTGTCTGGTCCCTTCTAGGTAGGTTTTCTGCTCAGACACATCTCATAGCATTCTGTTGTGTGCAATTCTTGAAGGCCGAAGTGCAGGTGTAGATTAACAAATAAATTACACAGAATGTTTCGTTTCAGCACAACAAAATGCTAACAATCCTGTTACGTGTGAGCTAGTCAGAAAGGATGCTTTCCCTAAATATTATGGCATTTCTTCAAAACAATAATTTATTAGGATAAAGTCCAATTTTATACAAAACCACTTTGGACGTCTAAAATTCCCCAGGTGTCAAGAAGTTCTTGTTCAAGTTGCCCATGCCTTGTAACATCTTTTGGGACACAAATACACCAAGGTGGTACAGAGCAGGTATATGCCACAGAGGTTATCATATTTTATTTGTATAGGACTGCAGGATAGCTGGCACCTGGTAGAGGAGTGCAATGACAAAAATATAACACCGTACATGCAAGATCTAAGGAACATGAAAGAAGCAGCTTTAAACAGGGGTTTTACCATGAGCTTGAACTTCTGTTGAAGGAGCAGTTCGGAGCTGCATTTTGATTCCTGGGAATCTCTGGTATGCTTGCAAAGTACAATGAACCTCCCATGACAGGTCATTTTTGCCTTGTACACCTGTTGCTAGTGAACATACTCACAGCTAGTGACATCCTTAGGACTAGAAACTGAACCTCATGTGCACCAACAGCAGACAATAAGATGCTTTTTATTAAGACAAATATATTGAGGATAAAACGTATTCAGTTCATTACTGCAGAAAATTTCCTAATGATATTAAGAGTTATTGCTTTAACAGCCAACAAAAATACATTTTCATCAGAACTATTCTTCACTATCTTACTTAGGTTTATTTATATTTCAGTTCTTTTGTAGGCTGAAGCAAATTGATACTTTAGCTAGGAACAGTATGTCGTGATATACAATGTTATCAAGAGCAGTATACGCCTTTCAAAGCAGATATAATGCTCCATTTGCATTCACCATATGAGTTCACTTTTGAAAATAAATCTTCAGATAACCCACAAACAGGGAGGCAAAGCCAGGGAGAAGCCAGAGGCAGCAGAGTTAGTGGATATAAAGCGGGCTCTGGGGAAAGTCCTTCTAATGTTACTTACATGTGCATATATCATGCACTTCTGCTGAAACACGAGGATTTATCTTTTTTATATGCACATGGCACAAACCATATGAATAAAAGTATGCTATTATTTCATAAAGAAGAAAGAAATAAAAAGATGATCCTTAAATTTCAAATTCAGATGTTCAAAAGGTAGGAGAGCCTCCTAATGACCTAACGTGCTCTGCTCTTGTTCTCTTCTTCTCCTCTCCCTCCTGGAACTCCCTGTATACATCTGGGTCTTTAGTTACGTGACCACATACTATCCTACACAAGGTCTTTGTTTCAGTCTGTGTACGTTTGAGGGAGCAATGAGGGCAAAATGATAGCAAAAAACAGTCCGTGTTGTCTGTTATAGATAAATCTAAGATTTTTCAAAAAACTAATCAAAATCAAAATCTGTTCAAACCTGATCCAAAAAAAGAATCTGCATTGACTTAAAAATTTTACTTCAATATGTTCAGCCAGCTATGCAACACAAATGCATGATGAGAGACAGAAAAGACATAAAGATTTATTGGCACTCATTCGGGTTGATGTACACAATTCTCTCATGTTTTCACCACTTATAATACAGTCATCCCAGAATGATGCCACTAAAACCTGCATTTCAGATCATATCATCATGTGCTTAGACTGCATGATAAAATCAGTAATTTAAAGAAAATACAACTTAAGAACTCCATTATACAAGATATGTTCAGATTTTACAAAGATTTTCAAATTTTTCACATTTTCAGACCTTTTCCTTATATATGGTCTATGCTTAAGAGACCAGGTGCTCGAGCTACTGGCTCCAGCTGACTGGGATACAGTAAAAAACATTAAAACTTCAGATAGCTATCTCAAATCACTTTTCTATACATAAAAATGCCAAGATTTAAAGACTTTTTCTTCTGTGGCTCTTCTGAACTAGGAACAGGTCAGGTGGTAAGCCTGGGAAAGATTGCTTTCCAAATCTTCCATTTTGAGCCTGACAAGCAGTAAGATAAATACCTGAAGTACATCATTTATCTAAAATGAAATATTGTCCATTTTGGCGATAATACTATGATGAGAACTTCCAGATTCAAAAAAGATGGGAAATGATGATCTATATAGGATGCTTCAGATTCCTTAATGACACATGTTAGAATAGGGCAATAGAGGAGGATGTTAGGCACAATTTCAGTAGATACTAATTAGTAGCCATCTTTTAAGGGAGAAAAGAGAATGTGATTTTATCCCATAACTAATTCTTATAGGTGAAGTGGGAGGCTTTCACTGTTATGGCTGTGGACAGGAATTCAAGACCTCAGTTTTTGTCCTCATCACTATTTCAGGTTTTCTTGTTACCTTGCTGAAGGAAGTGTCTTAAAAGTAAATCTTCCAGCTTGGATCAGTGAGAATTTTTCAGCTGAAGCATAATTTTCTCTTTGATCATTTTATGTCATCTCTAAAATGAGCACTTGAGGAAAATGCACTTGTGATGTCTTTTTTTTAAAGTAGCTAAGGTTTTGATGAGACCATACTTGCAGTTGAAGGTGAAAGAAAAGAATTTTCAGCCACTAATGAAACATGGTTGTCCCACCTCCCACTTGTTGAGCTAGTTTCCATGGCCAGAATACCTCAAATTAAATATCTAAAAATATAAACTATATTAAGTACATGAAGAATTAAAAGTACAGGTTTTGCAAGTCATCAAAATTTTCACCCAGTAGAAGACTTTGAATGGCACTTTCCGATTAGCAGCAATGTGTTTTGCTTCTACTTTTTTTTGCCTGAATCTACTTAAATGTAGATACACATATAGTCATCCACCTCCTGATATATCTATTATACTCCTCGATGGTCACAGCAACAGCAAGGACACATACTCTAATAGAGGGGAAAGACAACACCAATGTCTTAAATGCTTTAATCTGGATGATACTGTCAGGAGTGGAATGTCGCGATCTGTGACTACTTGGATATAGCTGATGTTCTGAGACAAAAAACAGTGCACTGGGCTTGCATAAAACCACTTTTTCTTTAACATGGTAAAGTCTGACTTTCTTGTTTGGACAGTCTTTGACACCCACCATAGTGTCTTCTGGGAAGAGCTCAAGCCTATTTGGTTTTAAATAGCAGTTAAATTACAGAGTCTACCCTAGACAGTCAAACCTATTTGCCTGAGTATCTTTAGGGTGTGTTTCAGCCCAGTGGCAAGATTGGTCTGGAAAGATTTTGCAGGAGCAGAGGTCTTGAAGGTGCAGTATTATCTTAGTCAGATTTAATCCAGTCTGTTTGCTGAAAACATATGAACCCTGCCAGGTTCATGCACCTTTTGTGAGAAGACACATATCTGTTCCTCCCCTCTTGGACAATGAATCTTTAGATGGGAAACACACTGCTCTCACTGTGGAAACATTTTCTTAAGGCTATTTTTCCGACTTCTATAAGGAATTATTGGACAGTTTGGATCAGGATGGGATTGATACCATGGAAAAATTTCTGTTTCAAGAACTGAGGTGCTACGCTCTTTATTTTTGGTGACATTTTCGCAACTGAACCAGAAAAAATAAAATATTTGATTCTTCCTTCTTCACCAGATGTGGAAGACCCAGAATTTCTGGATATAAAGGTATCATATGAACTCCAGATCAGTGAAGCATGCCTGTGTACGAACTCAGAATTCCCAACAGGCTTCAGGAAGAGTTATTTTTCTTTCAGGGATACCATTTGTTTCCCATTATAACCACCTTCTGTTAACATTTTTCTGAGATGAGACCTTGTATCTAATTGTATTCATCCATAGCTCAGCCCATGACTGACTTTGCTGGCACCACGTCTGTGTTTGTCCTGACTCCAAGATACTCCAGGAACTGTGTGACTATCTATGGTCATTTCCTCCTCCTCTATCCAAAAAAAAAGACTCATCTGGGAAGAGATAATTTAATTTCCTCCTACCTGAAAACCAGTAATAACTTTATCATAGTCCTGCACAATGATCATGGGCACTTGTAGAGTGAAATGTCTTCATAATCAAGAGGGACATCTCTCAGTTGCCTGTGTAAACCTCCTTCTTAAAATGAATCCTTTCATGTCTCTAAATATACCCCTTCTGAGGGAAGACTGCAGATGGGAAAGGATTATCTAGTTTAGTCCTTTCAACTTTATTCATTTCTGCTTCTTATTTTCCCATATTGGGTGTTGGTGTAGTTTGCAAGTGTCTTGTTAGAACAACCGCTTGAAGCAATTGCCATTTCTCCTTCAGCTTCTGAATCCCTTTGTTTGTTGTTCTTTTCTTGCCACTCACCATTCTTAGAATACGAAACTCAAACATTTAATAAACACTTTCTTTCAAATCACATTTCTTTTCCAAGCTCTCAGTGTTCTCTTCCCTACTGGACAGTATTGTGTCTAAAATAGCTGCTGCTACAGTAGCTCCCTTCTGCTTTTTATACCAAATATCTTCAGTGCATTTGTCATAAAGGTTTCAGCTCCTACCTCACGCAATAGCATCAGTAGGGTTCTGCTTTTTCTCTTGTTCTTCTTATGTATGTTCAAACTTACAGGCACACAGAAAATTAATTTCTTAGGTTTTCCCAAAAACACAGTTGGGTTTGTCTGATCCAGTCCTCACAGTCACAGGCAACAACATAAAACCTGCAAATCTTCCAGCAGTCCACAAAACATACTGTGGGCATCACTGCACCATAGATAATGTGGGTGTGTATGGATGCATATGTCTGTATAAATATATGGTACAACAAATACCTCTAGTAAAAGACAGAAAGGCTCAACTATGGTTCATAGAAATTGACAAAGAAACTAAAAAGGCATCATGAATTACCCCTGCAATGTCAGCTTTGAATAACCACAGCACATAAACACGACCTTGAACTAAAAGGCATACCAAAAAAAATCTGTTTTTCTCTGTCCTTCCCAATCTAATCCTTTCTGTAGTTACAATTTTCCTGTGTCTTGTCTCTGAGCTTTGATTACGTGATAAAACTCTTTCTCCTTTTTGTTCCATTACTGCTTTGATCATCCCTATTGTTTAAGTTGTTATCCAGATATGTTCTTTCCCTTGTAAGAGCACACAACAGTTGTCTAATCTGTGACATTCCGAAATATTGAAAAGGAACTGATTTGAAGATAAATATTCACTACAGAGTTATAGTGAGAGTTCCAGCAGGAGCAATATTATTTCCTGACTAATTCTGTGTCTAGAAATAGGATGAACATCTGAAATTAGTGACAGTTTCCCTGTGTGTTATCTTTCTGCATGGAGACTGAATTAAGGAATTCATGCTTGAAAAGCTTGAAAATTCCCATTCTGAACAAGATGCCAAAATTTTATCTGATCAGAGGAGTTTATAGGCCATTTTTCTGGGAACAGAAAGTGATGGATGCAAATTGGAGGTCCAACTCCAGACAGCTCCATCTGCAAGACTTGCAGAGAGTGCTGAGAGGATAGAGCCAGAACTAGTACAACCACTGCTCATTTTAAAAGAGAAAAACCTGGTGGGCTTCAAGAATTGTTTCAGTTTACTCTGCCACGTATATACTTCTTTGCTAGCTGCCACAAGCTAGGAAACATTGTCATCTCTCTTTTTTTTTTTTAACATTTTCCACTGTATCAGTGAGGGAGCAGGGAAATCGCTTGCCTGAGAGGCAAAACTGAAGGCTGGAAGACCATCCAGCTGACTGAACAAATCAGCCACATTTTCCCTCTCCTGGGACAGGGTCCTCAAGCTCTACAGTGTTGGGGCTGAGCAGAACTACACCTGAAGTGCTGACCTTCGATATCTGTACTTGTGTGCCAGAGGAGAACTCCATGTGTTTCCCTACTTCTGCGGTGAAAAGCACTTACAGTTTAGAGTTCCCCTCCTATCTAGGACTGAAGGATCCTGCGTCCATAAAGTACAAATAGCCTGACATTCAGTTTAACTTATCTGTGCACCTTGGTAGCTTAAAAAGGAAATATTTTTCTTCCCAAGGAGTTTCCAGGATAATCCATCAATGTTTGCTTGGTGTTCAGATTTTGCTGTGATATGCACTACATAAATATGTAGACAGCTTAGTTTCATTACATAGGTATCACTACCCATATGCTATTAAAAATAGCTTGAAGGAGAGTCCATATTCTTTGAAATACACTGCAGCTTCATCTGTCAGTTGCTGAGGAAAGGTAAATTTTCCTTCTATTGATCATTTCCCACTGACTTAGTGAAAAGTGAAAATACTGAAAAAGGGGATGAGGAGTATTAGAAGCGATTACCAAATATGACCCTGGTTTGCAAAATCAATGGAAACTCACCATGCTTTAAAAACTAAGCAAAAAAAAAGAAAAAAAAGAAAAAAAAAAAAAGATGCTAAAAATAAATTGGTAAAAGAGAAAAGTTCCTGTAATTTTAGGTTTAAAATACGAGCCTGAGTAATCAAGGAAAGTATTTTTACTGCCCTGTCAATATTTTTCCTGGAAGCTCTGGTAAATAGACTTTCTTTAGATCTGTAGTGTGCGTGCCTAATGGTCTTAGGTGTCTCTTACCGCAGAAAACTTTATCCTTAAGAAATACAGTAAACAGGAACTCTGTGGTTACGTAGTTCCTGAAAGTAAAAAAAAAAAAGAAATGTGTTCACTGCCATGACACACAGACAATTTATACTGATTTAAGAAGAAGCTGTTCTCTTCTATTTTGAATCTTTCATGTCAGCCTTTGTTTCCATTGCATTAAAAACTTCTGTTTTTAAAACCTATCAGTGAACTGGATCATGTTTTCTCAGTCATTTGAATTAACATCCCCATAACCCCAGGAGCCCCGCAGAAGTGCTGGAAAGCAGCAGAAAGCTTTTTTTTTTTTTTTTTCTGTCTTTCTAAAACTCTATTTATTTACTTTGCTGGAGAAAAAGATCAGCCATCTTCTATTCTGAATCAGCAGCTTGTAGAAGTTGTGACCCATCCACGTCTGAACTAAGCTATAAAAATTATCTCAAGATCACTTAGACACATAATTCTCCCTGATTCTGTGTCACCTCAGTCACTTCTTTTTTTCACCACACTCCTTGCTTCAAAAGCTACCACTTGCACAAATGAAATAGGACAGCATCTTGTTAGCTGTGCACATCTCCCCATCAGCTACATCTCAACCCTACAACCTGGTTCCTTGAGTAACACTGATCCTACATTCACAGTGAAGTTCATCCTTCCAATCTCCCAGATGGACGCAGAGTTCAGTTGGCTAACAGAGGTGAAGGTTGGCTCTGCCAAGGGTGTGTTAGCAGGGGAACGAATCTCAGCACTCAGTGTGACTTCTCTGAGCTGCAGAGCAGGTGCCCTGTCATTGTGCCTCATTGGTACAAAATCATTCACCAGAACACTGATCAGGATAGTTAGGAAGAGTAAATCCTTCTCTTAAATGCTGTTGAAAGCAACTGTAATGTTAGGTAGAACCATAAAAAATGTGCCTATAGCCTTGCACAGAGATGCAGATGCATTATGAACACCAAACAAGATCAAGAAAATAACCAAAAGAGCAAATTTAAATTTAGATTCTAAGTAGCCTATTTTAGTTATTGATAAAATCCTTTTCTGTTAAACTCACTGATTTAAAATTTTAAAATATCACTTTTTTCTGATGATCAGTTATTTTGCTATCCCTGCGGTCAGTACAAGGTCACTCCAAAGCAGTAGGAAGCATGTGAATGCAGTGTAGGGAAGGCCCCAGCCAAGGCTGCAGTCTGGTGAAGAAGACTACATTCAGACAAACATTGCATTTTATGTCATGTAGTTGTGCTGACTGCTGTGTTCATGGGATGGATAGGATGCTGTGATGAGAGCTATGAGATGTTAAAGCACCAGTGCAGGGCATCAGCATGCCCACCTCACCCCTCTGCCAGGGGTACTTCTCCAGGGAGAGAGGTGCCACCATGTGTTCAGACAGTCCTCAACTCATGCTTATGTTGCCTCTGCTCTTACAGCAACATCGACACTGGCTGAGACATTTTTAAAGGGTGACTTTTATCTGCCTGAGAAGTTGAAAATTAAATGCTTCATGTGAAAATCACTACAAAGCCTGGACTTGTGCTGATGCAGCTTTGTGCCATCCACGCTACCAGCAATGCAAAGAAAGAAACAGTTAAAAAGATCCAGATAAATCAAATCACCCTTTTGTCATCACAGTGAAAACAGGGTTTCCTGCAGGTTTCCTGTGTTTAAATCTGTTGTTTTATGTTAATGCTCTTTGTATCCTTATCTTGACTGAGACCGCTCAAATTTTTTAGCTAGTTTTCCACTTTGGCTTAAGTACTCCATTCTCGTCACTGTAATTTCTCTCTGTATCTCTTGTTCTGGTGATTTAGGTGTTGTGCACAGCAGCTGAAGATGTGGGAGGACATTTACTGTATCTTTGGACCAGTGTCTATTGCTTTGTAGCCTCTTCTTTGTTGACTTCATTTTTCCCCAAGAAGCACAGCTCTCATTTTTCTCAATCTATTTCCTTGGACACTGCAAGAAACAATCTTTCCAATCTTTGCTGTCAGCAGTACTTTCAGTGAAAATATACTGATTTTTAGTGCCACATATAATGCTACAGGCCTTTTTTCACTAAAAAAAATTGCCAGCTTGTCAAAATTGGAGTCAAAGAAGGGGAGGGGTTAGTTTTGACAAATGTTAGGATATGAAAAAGTTGAGGTGAAAAACCTTTTCAGTAAAACTTTTCAAAATGCCCTATCACTTTCAAAATAAAAATTTTTACTGCACTTTGAAAGAGTCTCATTCAAACACCAGACCAAACACTAGGAAACTTGAGAGAGAAAAAATTTTAAAAAATAAAAAGAAACAAACCACACAAGAGTTGACAAACTATTTTCTGAAGTAAAATCTAGCCAGATTTTGTGTAAGTGGCAGATACACAATCTAAAACACCTCTTCTAAATCCCAAACCAAAGTACCTTCTACCACTTCCAGTCCAATCCTATAGTTAGATTACTAAGCTAAACCCCATTACTGCTTTTGGTGACCTAAGATAAATGAGAAAAAGATAATCTTGACTCATTCATTTTCTTGTCCAAAGAAATCAGGGCAGAATTTTTGTGAATCTTTTTCCTCAGAGTGTGTTTAATTATATTTTCCGAGCTTCCTAGGGGTCTTGCAGACAATGAGTTCACACCCCTCCAAATTATAAAAATGAACCCACAAATCCAGCATCTTAAAGGTTTAGTGGATCCATAATTAACGAGCCTCCTATTTTAGTATAATTCCTTCTAAGTAATTAATATTTCCCTTTCAGTTCAAATGTATTTAAGTCTCATTTTGGACTGACAAGACCCCTGGATTGGTGAATACAATAATTTTCATTATAAATACATTTTAGAGCAATTATGAATGAAAAATTAAGATAATTACTTACAAGTTACTTCTGACACAGTTAAAGGTATCACAGAGTCTCAGAATGGTTAAGTTTGGAAGGAATCGCTGGGGTTTATCTAGTCCAACATCCCTGCTCAAACAGAGTCCCTTAAAACACAATATTCAGGATTGCATCCAGACAACTTATCTATTACGTCCCCTTGGTGTCCTTCACATGAATAATTGATACATATTGAACTTCACACAGAACTGAAGAACAATGCTTTAAGTGTAGAATAACCCCTTTGAGATCAGGAATGACTCTTGTTTATTTGGGGTTAGAATCAGGGACAAGTTCAGCATGAGGACCTGAAGAGAACAATTTTGGGGACACCTCTTTGGGAGTAGTAGGATGTCAGTTCAGATCTCTCTAGAAACCACAGCTTGTCCTGAAAATTTCCAGGGAGTTGTCTAAACCCCAAGTAAGATGTCAGGATGGATATTACAGCATGTCTTTCCAGTTTTCCTTTAAAAACTTCATAGGTGATGATGCTTATGGAAGCAAGGCTGAGGTGGAGGGGTGAGTGGATGGAAATGATCCTCTGGAGTTCAAAAGATGACACCAGTGCCCAGATGGTGTTCATCTGTCCCCATGAGCCATCCATGCAGGACAGGAGCCCTACAGCTCCCCTGCTGCGCTGCCCTGCCCTGGTGACCCTGGCCTGCCTGTCTCTGGTTTGCAGCACAGGTGGGTCCAGGAGAGCCTTCCCTGGGTCTGTGCACAGCAATCCCATGGGTGCCAAAACGCTCAGGACTGCTTTGCCTCCCCGAATTTCACTCCTACCTCTTCATGTATCTATCCCTGAGAACTGGCACGGCCCCCTCGGTGACAGCCGTGCCTTTCCAGCACATAGCAGCAGCGCTCTGATCCACCCACCAGCACGAGATCGGCTCTCATGAACGGGGTTGTGCAATAAACAAAACCTTAACTGTATCCGAAAAGCTTTTCTCCGCTCAGCTTTCAGCCCTGTACTGTTTATTTTTATTCAACAACAAAAACAGATGTTTTGTGGTGTTTTTGCTTCTCCAGATGTACCATTTAAAGTGCTGTCAGCTGTTCAAAGTCACTGCTGATTTTTGGAGAGCAGAAAGAGCTGTGGGAAGTTAAATATCTGGCAGTAGAAACTGAATTTTCTAGGTGTACAGTCTGTTTTTTTTCCAGTGGACACACCATGATTAAGGATTCACTTAGGAGTTCTTCGAAGGGTCCCAGTGTGGCTCAGGCCCTCGGTGCAAACTGCACACATCTCAGCAAATTGGACCTTGGCGTGAGCAGAATGTGTATTAACATACAGATCACAGCTGCCAAGACACACAAATTCTCTGTGTGATCGCTTGGATTTCTGGTCTCTCTCTCATTGGGGAGGAAATGTCATGATCACATGGAGACTTAGCATGAGAGGCCACTGTAAAAAACAAATAAAATGGAACCATATTTTCTGACTGGAAACAGAAACGCAGCTTGCAGTCAGATTTTTACTGCAATAGTGTTATTTCAAAGTATAAGTAGTGTTACATTTTTCATACAAAGAAATAAGCAAAGGTGTTGTGTTTTGGTTTTTTTTCTTGTTTGGTTTTGTCCAATAAAAGCAAAGGCTGAAAGGATCTGACTAAATTCTGCACTTGAATTTGGAGAGCAGTTTCCTCAAGTGAGCGTATTTTGTTATGATTCCATATTTAGCTCCATGCTCAAATCCCACCTAATGTATTGGACTTTATATGTGCAGTAAGGTGGAGGATATTTATCATCATTTGTAGCTGGTGTGAATCCATCACATCTCAAAAATATATATTTGGCTTTTAAACTCACAACGTGGGAGAGACTTCTATAAGCCAGAAGATGATAGTCCTGATAACTTGAAAAAACAGACTGTAGTTACTTCCATATTCTTGCCTGAGGATCTGAAATCAATAGTGTGTTTTTTTTAATTCAATTTACATGTATGTGTATTTAGACTTTTCCACTGAAACTTAGCAGTTTCATGTCTTGTAAAGCATTGCTACAGAGGGGAACCTGATGAAGGCCTAATCCTGAAATTCAGATCAATTATTTAATTCTTAGCTACATTGAATGTCAAATTGAAAACTTTCCTAATGCAAAAGTAAATAAGATCATTTCTGTTCTGCAGTGTGGATTCCTATTACATTTCCTATATCATCATGGTCTGTAAACCCCATGTAAATCAATATAACCTCACAGTTTCAGATTAATGTTTTCTTGGCTTCTATATTAACTGTATCAGTCACATTACTAATTTCATTACTGAAATTAATTCGTTACTTTTGGCTATAATTCCCTGAGGAGAGACAGCTACAACTTGCAGGCTCAGTCCCTGACAGATTTCCTAGCAGGCTTCCTAGGTCAGGAGTTAGGAATACACAGCAGGAGTAGCCCTGATTTGAAAACAGTTCATGGGGCAGATTGACTGGACTTCCATGTATTCTACAGAAATGTTGAAATATTTTTGTCTTCTTCTGAACAAAAATAAAACAATCCAGCTGAAATGTCAAAGGAATACAAAATGGAAAAATGGAGAATCATGAATTTAGAGACAGACCTTCAGGACTTCTTTTTGAATGTTTGTCTTTTAACAGTAAAAGAGAGCCACGGCTCACTAGATCCAGTGATTAATTGATTGAAAAGGAGCATGTAAAATTAAATAAAGAAATATTTCCTTTATGAGGGTTTCGTCCTAGAAAAAGAGGCCAGTACTTCCTAGGATTCTGAAAGGCTGTTTGCTTGGGTAATGCAACCATTCAGAGTTACAAGTGGAGGTTAAGAAACTGATGGTCCAGAAACCAGCCAGTTTCAGATGGAAGAGACATTCCTCCTGAGTGGATCAACCTTGATGTGCCTTGCATGCTTAGCTGCAAGCTCCTAATTGACAGTTGGCCACTGCCAAACAGTCTCATCAAACTGCAGACTGTTGGCTTGGTTCAAGTTTTATAATTGTGATAAGACAACTAGATGTTTATAAAGAAACACTCAGGACAGAGTTAGACTGTTCTTGATCTCTATCTCTTGTCACAGTGAACAAAGAGCATTCTTACAGAAGAATGTGTGCACCACCAGAAAAGACAGAGTCAGCTATGCTCAGCATTTCTGAGAAATCTTTGTCAAAAATCTTCAGCAACTACCAGTGTCAACAAGCAGTATATCACACATCTGCTCTGTCCTCACACTAAAAAGCCTTTTTGTAAAATTTAAGTAAGCATCTCTGCTGCTACACCATACATACATTATTTCTCACTTTCAGAATGTAAAATTTTCATTTCTTCTTCTCTTTACAGTAGATCATTCTGTATTTGAATATTGTTATTGTGTTGTTCCTGCCTTTAACCTATGCTTACAAAATCAGTATTCTGTTCAGTCTCTTCTCCTGGGCTATGCAAAGCAGAGTGCTTCAACTGGTGCTCCTCATGAATCAGTTTGTGTGGCTTACGTGTACAGTGCTTGTCTCTTATGAAGCCTCTGCAATAACTCTGAGATTTTTCAAGTTCAAAATGACAATGTTCTCATTTCATCTCAAGAAATTTCAGCCTGACAAGTGACTAACCTGTAAATAAGGTTTGGTGCAAACCTGACTGAAATCAAATGATTTCTTTACCATCTCTGGCTTGTGAATCAGGGACACGCCAAGGAAATAATTTCATTTTCTAGCAGAAACAGCATAAATGTTTTTAAGGAAAACCACTCCACCAGCTGTTTCCTTCACCCTCTTACCCTCCATCTCAGTTCCAAACATGTTCTCAAGCTGATCATGTTGTTATTACAGAGATTACAGTATGTTTATTTTTGTCATTTTAAGTGGTATGTTATCTAAAGATTTTAATTTACTGGAGAAGCTGAGTTCTTTTAAAACTCTTTTTCAATAAATGATCATCTTATCAACATTGGCCTATTTTAATGACATTTACTACATTTCATTACAATAAAACTTTCAAAGAGTGGAGAAAGCAAGGGCTGATGGATGCTAAGCTAAGTAAGGGTTGTAACATTTCCGTATTTTATCAGAATACAACAAATACAAAGCAGTATTTCTTTGTTCCTTTCCTGGCGAAAGAACTATTAGAAAACTGGATTTCAAAATGTGATTCTCTCCACACGCATTGAAAATATTTAAATCACCAGAAACTCGAAATACTTAAAACTTAATTTTCCTAATATAATTTTTTCTCTTACTATGATTTTTGCAGAGGTAGTAGTGTTTACATTGCGCCCATTTCACATCTAGGGAGAGGTGCCATCTGGATCAGAGGATAACAATAGAATCAAAAAATAATAGAATCTTAAAGATCATCCAGTTCCAACCTGCCATGAGCAGGGATACTTTTCAGTATCAGGTTGCTCAGAGCTCCGTCCACCCTGGCCTTGAAGACTTACAGGGAGGGGGCATCCACAACTTCTCTGGCCAACCAGTTCCAGCACCTTACCACCCTCACAGCAAAGAATTTCATCTTTATATCTAACTGAAATCTCTCCCCTTTCAGTTTAAGACTGTGCTCCTTGACCTGTCATTATCTGCCTGGGTAAAAAGTTGCTCTCCTTTTTACAAGCCCCCTTTAAGCACTGGAAGGCTGCAACGAGCAGGAATGGAGCAAAGCTTCTCTTTATAAGGTAGGTGTTGGCAAATAAAATTGCAGTAGTACCAGTAGTAGTGGTAAGAATAAGAATAATAGGTCCCCAAAAATCAGACACCAGACAGAAATCCAGTTTGGGATCCAGTATTTCATTTCACTCTGTCAGCAAATTAAGAACATCAAGTGAGCACATTCTATACTGCGGTGTGTTATGCTGATCTATGCACTGGTCAGATGTTCAGAAGTGGGTGACAGTGAAAGCAGAAGGAAGCACATTAGCCCTTTGGCCATTCTTGTCTGAACTTTAAATCTTTTCATTTTCTTCTTCCTTCTCAACAGCTCCGAAGGAAAGAAAAGAGATCCAAATAGTAAATGCACAATGAACTATAATGATTAATTAATTAATCGTGATTCGGAAAAATCTCTTTCCCGTAATGCCCTAGAACGCAGATAGAAAGCATCTACTATTAAGCCATTCTTTGATATCTTAGCTGGGGTTTTTTCCCACTCCAAATTTGCCTTAATATCTGAGAAATGGTCATTTATTTGACAGGCAAATTGTGAGAGACTCAGACTTTCAGTTTGCTTCAGCTAAATGCCTAAAGATTTAGATAAGTACTCAAAACTTGTCCAAATAATTTTAACCTATTCAGTCAGCACCCCTGGCTGGATATCTCAAAAGAATATGGAGGTTGTCTTGTAAGATGTCCAGTACTTCCTGTTTCTAGCTAATATTTTGGCCTTTGTCTCTTCCAGTCTCGGTATTTTGGCTTTTATCTGTTCCTGTCTAGGTATTTTGGCTTCCCTTGGTTTCTGTCCCAGCTGGAAACCAAAAGTGCAGATGTATGTGAAAATGAGAAATAGTGAATAATATAGCTAAACTGAATATTTCATATTCTAAATGTTTGACTCATGTTCAGATTTTAAAATGAGGAATAATTTGGTTACTTCTTGGGTTTTTTTTTTCAAAACTCATATGTTTCTCCCTGCCATAAATGCTCTCAGAACATCATTTATTCCTAATTTGTGGCAGCTATGATACATGACTCAGCAGTGCATATTTTTTGATTATTAAACATCCCAAAAGATGATATTGAAATCAACTAAATTTTTCTAAGAAAGCAATTGATCCATGTCTTCAGGAGGAGAAAAAGGAACAGGAAAAAAATGGGTCAAGCAAGTTCCTACATGATTTTTTTTAGGATAATTAGTGGGCTAGAGTTTCCTTGCAACAAGTCGGTATTTTCCAGCTGGCCATGGGCAGCAGTGATTTCAGATCCAGCATGTCTGATGAGTTTCTAATGAAATCCAAACAATGTCTGCCCCGGCTCTTTGAAAATAGAGAATTCTGTGCTTAAACTCTGGAAGGCTCTAAGACATGAACTCTTGTGCCTCAGCTTCGAGATTTGCAAAGGTTTGCAGGAAAATAAATTCCCAATGAGCCTAATGTAATGGCCCTCAGAAGTGCTTGTTCTTCTTACCAGACTTGGACGCATATTCTCTGAAAACACCTAACTCACCTCAAAATGAACCAGTTCATGGGTTCTCAATCAAAGATCCAAAAGCAGTTGCAGTTGGTGAGCACTAGTGGTTCTGGAAAGGTTCTTGGGAGCCTCAAACCATAGGCCATCTCAGATCTTGGGAGCTCCCTTCAGTGAGAGGTGACCAAGTAAATAAGCAAAGAGATGAGAGATCTACAAATAAATTGTATTACAGTGAAAATGCTGCAAGAGGCTTTGGACTCAGTTTTTTCTAATATATATATAATAGTATTTCCATAAATTTAAAGGCCAGTTGCAAAGCTTTAGGAATGGACAAGTAAACCAACAAAACAAGCCTGAGTACTAATGTTAGGCCACCCAGGTTCATTCCCTCAGTACTTACCAAAGTAAATGTGGGATGCAGGAGTAGGTGTGTCTTCCCAGAACAGTGTCCTGTCTCAAACAAGGATTTCAGGCACTTGTCAATGCTACTCACTGCCAACTGTATGGCTTGGAAACTGGTCAGAGCATGCAGTGAGGTGGAAGGAACAGCTGTGCTTCTGAAGGTGGCAGCAGGTGCTGTATCATAGGAGCAGGAAAACAAGGCAAGACGCAGGCAAGCAAGTCCAGCCCCTGATGACACCTTGCTTCCATGATGGCAGCAGATCCCAACTCCTTCCAAATTGCCATAAGCCATGGAAGCCTCCCTCCTTTCATGGATCTACCACTTGCGGTGCCTGGCAGGACGGCACCTCCCAACTCCCCAGAGCTCCTCCATTGCACCCTGTGAACTGCTGTGTGTGAATAAGCTGTTCCTCTGCTGCAAGTCACTCTTCAAGGGCCAGAAAACTCAGACTCTTTGGAAATTTGCTAAAGTCTGGAGGTAACAGTGGCCCAGCCCAAAGCATGGCTGTTTTCCTAGAGGAAAATGGTTAGAAATTCAAAAATTTGCAATGTCCAGCTGCAGGGGTGGGTGAACGGCTGTTCATGGGGGCCTGGTATTTGGTCAGCCTGAAACCACGACACTGTTTTTTAGCAAGGGTGAAAAACAGTGTGACAGTCAAAATGCAAGAGCTTTGCTCTGGCTATACAACAAGTAGCTGCTTACCTCTGAGTTATTTAGTATTGTGAACAATAATATAGTGAAAGGCAGTCAAATACTACAAAATGAGAATCTGATTTCCATTGAACAGCTCTGTTCTGACTGCCAGCAAGTCAGGACACCACTGCAAAGCCTGATGGTGTAAAACTCAGTGCAGGGGGAATGCATATTGATATTTACTTACTATGATCCCTTTATTGGAGGACTGAGGTCTTGGCAATGGAAAACAATTTTCTGGAAGAAATCTCTCTTGGGAATTAATCTGCCCTGTGCAATTATGTGTGCATTCACATGCTACTGGTGTCAGTGAAGAAGAGAAATGAACTGTTCACTGAAACTTGTCTGGATTCTTCTCTGTAATGATTCATCATCTCCTAAGGTGACAGGTAATTGATGCCTTTTTCCATCTTTCTCCTTTAAAAGTGTTCATGTATATGAAAAAAACAAACAAACTAACAAAAAAAAAAAAAAAAAGGAAGAAAAAAGATAATCATTCAAATGAAAATCTGAGTAAGCAAATGCATTTGGCTCTCACACACATGGAAAGTTTATTCTGGAGCCAGAGGTGGTTACTGTGACCATAATTTTACACAGACAGTTACAAGCAGTTATCTTGGTGGGTTCATACCATTTTAATGTGAAGTACTTCAGTGTTTTACTTTTTAGCATTTTTTCAATAAATAAAGCAGAATGAACTCCAGTGGTACATGCTGCCAACTACTTTCCCAACCACTGCTCTTTACAGAGGATAATTTATAATGATCAAAGATAAACTAAAGTATTAGGCTTGAAGAAATACAGCTTCAGGTTTAAAAGATCATTTTATGAGGTAGAAAATATTTAATTTTTTTTCAGGCCTCGTAAATTTGATTGCTTTTTCCTTAGTTCTTTAATTGTTAGAAAGGCAGAAAGTTCAGAAATACAGGGGGGGTGGGTTTATTCCCAGGAGTTTCTGGTTGTTGCTCTGTCTACTTACAAGAGCACAGGCCAGTCTATACAGGCACTGAGGATGTATAACTGACCATTGCACTTGTATTGGGAAAGACCTAATTAAAACCTCTCTGCCAAGAGAGAATCTGAGCACGAGGTATCTTGTCCTCCCTTTCTACAAAGAGCACAGTGTCCAATCCATTTGACACTGGTTGCTAAAAACTAGCACAATGTGAAAGATAGAATCAGATGTTGTTTTTACAAAGGCAAGGTATGTGTTAAACAGGTGCCAGGCATAAAGCAAAGGAAGCTCTCAAGAGACAGGAGGAAGGCAAAGGGCAAAGGCCAGAGCTCATGTTCTCACACACAGCTCCCCACCAACTTCCCTTGGATTTGGTCTCCATTCGCTGCTCCAGAGTCATTCTGCCAGGACATGGAAAGGCAAAGTGCACCTCTCTGCCTGCAGCTGGTGAGGATTTCACTTCTGCATCTTCTTGTGTGCAACATACTCATTTAAGACAGCTAGATTCAAAATACAGAATTCTGAATCGCGTCTTTGCATGTTTTAATTAATTATTCATAAAATATTGTATTAAGAGACATCCTCATAACCTCTTCTTTAGTGAACTCATGCATTTTTAATGTACTCTTACATGATGCATTAGTACAAGGAGGGCATGAGGAGTTCAACATTTTTTTTTCTGGTTAGGAAGATGCAGCAAAAAAATGAAAAGCTCAGATATTTCAGATTTTTGGCCCTGTTTGCACCATATTTAATCCAGAAATGCAATGTAAAACATATAAGCCTTACATTTCAATAGCATTGAATTTCAGGGCTCCAGAGGCACAGTAGGGGGACAATGGCTGTTGAATTAAGAACTTCCATGGCCTTCTAGGGCTCTAGAATAAAATCTGCAAAAATAAAGTGCTTAACCTTACACTTTTCCATGCATATAATGATAATTTCATTGTTATATAATAAGTGACCTCATAGTTAGGACCTCAAAACTGAGATGGAACTAATAAAAGTAGGGGCAAACAAACCACCATTTCACTCTTATATATTAATTTTTTAAAAAGTGAAATCTTGAAAAATATCAATGGAAAACAAATGCAATGTCTTCAGACTGTGAGTTGGGAAGTTGTGTTCACAGCAGGCATATTACTCATAATTTTTAGCAGACCAGATTTACTGATTTTTGTGCAACTTCTTCTGTGCATGAGATGACAGAATGAGTCAATCACCCATCCCTGCAGGAGTGTGGATGCAGGGAAAGGCATGAAGGTGGGATTAATTCTGGTGAAGACTTTGACTTCTAAACACTCCAGGGGGATGCATTTTTCCTGCTGCTGTTTCAAAGCACTTCTAATCTTTCACCTTTATTGCACAGTGTCTTTGGAATCTGCCTGTTAATTGACAGCTCCAAGGTCAGTCTTGCAGCACATTAACAGTGAGCTCCTTAGTCACCAAGTAGCTGTGAAACACTGCCTACACCATGCAAGCTTAGAAAACATCACAGTATCCTCTGAGGCTGTCTGCTTCAAAATTTTTTTCCTAAAATTGAAGCCAAGACTTACACCTTTGGGACATGAGGGATCTGTTATTGTACTGTGAGAAGTAATATGATCCAGAAGAAGACTTTCTCTCTCTCCACACTAGGAGGGAAATAATTTGAAACTTCTAGTATTTGCAACTGGCTACAAAATGAACAAAAAATAAAAATGGACATTTCCCTGATTACCATAATCTAGTTCTACATTATCCCAACCTGATGCCATGTAATATTCACAACTTCACATTGATGACGGCATTAAGTCAATGGAGCTTCCCACTGTCATTATTCCCGCCTTCATTTTAAGTAGTTGTGAAGAATGTTGAGTTGTTCAAACAGCACTCAAAGTAAAAGCAATATCTTCACTTTCCCAGGAGTTTAATGGTGTGGGTGGGTGTGTGTGGGTGGGTGTGGGTGTAGGTGTGTGTGTGGGGGTGTGTGTGTGCCCCCATGTGTTCGAGTCCACACGAGAGCCAGGGAGGACAGGAGGGCGGACGCAAAAGGAAAGGAAAGGAATGAGGTTATCAGGTTAGTTAGATCAACAATTAGTGACAAGCACTCTTGTGGCACCTGTGACAACCAAGATTGATCAGGTATTTCAGAGCACAGAAATGCAAGGCATTTGGCAACCTCTGATCTCTTAATTGAATTGATTCTTTTCCAAGAGTTTTTCAAACTTGATGACCTTTCCAAACCTAATTAGATGGTAGGAATCATAAAGAGGACACTGGAGAATTTTAATAAAAGGAATCGAAATGTTTCTTCATCTTCACAACCTGGGATTTATGAGGGAATTGCACTGGCTTTGTAGCAATGTAAAATAAATAGACATTAGATGATGACAGGGAAAATAGTATTGCTGCCAAAGCTAAAAAGAGCTTGGCAAAAGAAGAAAGAACTACTACATACTCAGTCATTCTTTACTGTACAAACCTTTTCATAAGGCACAGAAAAGAGATATACAAAAATAATGGACCTTTACTAAAAGATGAAAAGGACTTTCTATAGCTTACATTTTTCACCAGCGAGGGCTAAGATGCATCTCAGTTGTTACAAACTCTTATTGTTTTCTTTCACCATTCAGAAAATGGTTTACAACTCGCAAGGAGCATTTGCTGCCTGAACTTTTAACATCAGAAATAAATAACTGAAACAAGAGGTCAGGAAGAGAACGAAGTTCTTATGAGCATAAATGCATTAAAGATGAATCAGTCAAACTCCATTCTCATATATTTTCATTTTAACTGTGTCGTGCTGAACTAGGCAGAATGATTTCTCATGCAGTGAGCTTCTAGTAAAATTGTGTTTCCATTCATACACAAGAACTTTTAATATTTCAGTATTGAAAGAAATTGGAGTTGGAAGAAACCCCCTTCTGCATGGTCTAAAATATTTCCAATGCAATTTTATCTTTTCTTCATCCAGATATAATCTAGGAACCATCCTGTATAATTATTAGCAAAGAAATGAAATAAAATAACTATAAATACCTTCATCCAACCTTATGCTTCCTTTTTCTGGCTTAAATCATAAGAGAAGATGTCCTAATGTTAGCAAGCATTACAAGACAGCTTATACATAGCTTGTCCATCTTGCTTTTCCAGGGGCCTGAAAGGTATGTCAGAAAGCAGGTGGTGTATTTATCACTTTCAATCTGTCCCACACATCAGTCAATTCCAAACAAAACTTAAAAGGTGGTAGAAAGCTCAAAGACAATTAAATGTCCAGAGATTTATTGAAAACTGACAATTTAGCAGAGGCAGGACCAAGGGTGTACTGTCCCTCACCAGTGGAGAGACGATCAGGCAACAGTCGGGTGTTGGATTTTCTGACCAGGCAAAGTCAGGGGGTCAGTCACTGCCTATAGACTTCAGGACTAACTGTGATGTACTTGTCTTGTGGCCAAAGAGATATCACAAATATTTAGAGCAGTTCTTGAGTTACTGGAATGCGACAGTATTTAAAGAAAAAAAAATGCTGCAAAAGCTTTTCATTCTATCTGTCTTTCCCCAGTGTCTCTTGTGGAAATAATCTGGGGCAGTAACATTTCTGTCATTGCCAACAGTCACTGTTGTATTTTAACAACATATGTAAAAGACATAAAGGAAGGTTCAAGGCAGAGGAAAGAGGAGTCGTCTTTTCTGATGTGGGAAATGGCAAGTACAACAAAAGAACATGGCACTACATGGTGTGGGAACATAAATCATTACATAAACTCTGTGGGCAAAATCTACTGAAGTCATAGATTTTGCCATGAACTACAGTAGATCCAGGATTTTATCTGATATGAAGATGGCAAAGCTGAAAACAAATCTTAGTTAATGAAAAGTTCTGAATATTAACTAAAGTATGTTAAATTCTTGAACACAACCTATGCAACCATTTTAGGATTCCTTTTTCTGAATGTCTTCTCTTAAGAATTACCTGCTTCACTCCATTATTTATGTTTTAAAAGAAAAAAGATCCTCTTGAAAACAATAAAATCTTTTCTCACAGAAGACCAGAGGAATATATATGGGCTGGTTTTGGAAACAAGGACAAACACCCAGAGTCCAGCAGCTGCTAACATAGAGGAGCTGTTAAAGGGGATCTCCTGGTATTACATTGCAAGTTGTCATTTTTAGTAGTAGTGGAGGCATCTATTGATGTAATGGTCTCAGGAGACAGGGGGGCTTAAGTAGTTTTTTGAGACGTGAGGGTACTGACCTGACCTACTCACAGCAGTTGAATTGTTGGGAAGGTTGATTCATGATTTTACAAAGACCTCACTATTCTTATTCTCCAGAGTGATTATACACCTGACAAATGGTAAAAGCAACATTACTGGACCTCGGAGAGTTATTCTACTTTTAATGCATGCCATTATTAAGCCTGATAGCCTCTCTTATTGCTGTTTTGATAGCTGCCTGCTGTTTAAATGAAAGCACCACATTTCCTGACAGCTCATGCACAGGTGGCCCTAGTCTCATTCTAAACAAGATGAGGAGAAGTCAGTCTTGGTCAGGATGGGGGTAGGAGAGAGATGTCAGTCCATGTCAACCCATGTTTGAACAGAGAATTTCACCTTGTCACAGGAAGAATGAGGGGAAAAAGCCCAGGAGAGGATGCTGCCAGGCACCACCGTCCCACTGGTGGACTTGGTACGGGACCATCTCTGCTGAGCTTTATGATGTCAAGACAACATAGCCCTATTGTAGCCCTTCTGTGATACCCTATATGTGCAGGGATTTAAGGTGAAATGCACTGATATCATTATTTATTGATGTCTTTATGCAAACCACAGCCAGAAAAATGGATTAAACTATTGCCATGTTATTACCGCGATGCCTGTTATTACGGCTTATCCCGGTAATCAGTCGAAGACGCAGAAATAATGAGAGCTGGACTTCGGGCTGTGTTCAGAGCAAGGGCGGAAAGGGGTAACTAGCTCAGTAACTGAGTAACTAGCTCAGTTACTCTTCCCAGCTATATCAGGAAAGCCCACTTCATGTGTGCATGTCACTGCAAAAGTTAATAGTGACTAGAAGTGACCAATGTTAGGGGACAGGCCCTGTTCACATGTGTGTTTCATTGCAAACATAACAAACGTTTGGCAATGAAAATGAATTGTTCCTTGACTTGTAAATATGTGGTTTTAAATATTTGGTTTTAATTTCAAGGTCTCTCTGGGATCCACTAAAGAACCACAAAGCAAGCTTTGACCTTTTGAGGCCTCTTTTGGGCTAAGCAGTCTTTCTAAGAGAGTTACGAGGCTTTGGCTGGAAGACTCAGCAGGAACCACTGCCTGCTGAAGATGCTCTGTTCCTTGGGATTCCCATCCCCACTATATTTCTGAAGCTCTCCATTAAAAGGTATTTATCCCCTACCAAATTCTCAACAGCTGGAAAAGTGCAGCCCACAGACAGCAATCTGAGTTCCAGGGAGGAAAACCACCCTTCTGTCATAGTTCCCTCTTCTGGGAAACGCTTGTTATTTGCCATCTTAATCACACTTCAGTGATATCAAGGATTCTCTACTGACTGTTTAGGAAGCTTGAGTACCCACCTCTCTTACTTTGAGTTGCTGTGCTGCTCCAGCTGATTGTTTTAGCATTGTGGCACTTAATCTAAGGATATTCAAGTGGGCAGATTGTCCCCTATGAGCCTCAGACAAAGACTGTATGTGGATTAGAGAGTATTTGAGGCCTCTCTAGACACTAGCAGACTTAGGCCCCTGACAACCTGGATCCGACTTACTGATGCCATGAGAGGAGAGGTGGTGCCATCCCCCCTAAATGCAATTGCTCTCTAGTGTTTCCTGCCTTGTTAATCCCTGCTTCCTCAAAACTGTGAGAATGAACTGAGCTGTGCGGGTCGATCAGGAACAAAGGAAGGTTCTTTTCCAGGTGTTTATTTAATTTCTCGCCAGCACTGTCCCACCACAAACACAGCTCTGACCTTTCCTTATTTTACAAAACAAAATCTTGCTAAGCTGCTTGCTTACTTACATCAGCCTCCACAAACCAGTAAAGTTCAAGGGTGTGGCTTTGGCCTCAACTCTAATTATGGCTTAGGGTTATATTACTTGATTATTTGCTACAGCTTTCTGTGTTTCTGGCTTGAATAAGAGCAAAAGTGGCAAAAGCCACGGGAAAGCGAGTTCATCCTCAGAGAATTTTTGGCGCAGAGAGAAACAGTAAGTACTAGAAAGCTTATGAGTAAACCTGGAGAGGTTTGCTACCAGCCTGTTGCAACAAGTCTGTGGATAATATTTTTACCTTATTTAGAATGGTTACAGATCTTGAGAAACTTACCTGAATTCATACACTTAGCTTTGGCTTAAGGTTTTGTAAAAAGAAGAAATGTTTTTCCTGTGATATTTATTTGGTATCTGGTAGGACCCACTGTGTCACCTGTTTGATCATTCCAAACTCATAAGTAGGCAGTGGTACATTGATGGGTTGCCTCTACGTCAAAAAGTTAATTAAACAAAACCTCTTTAAACAACCCTAAAACCCTGTTAGCAAAAGGTGAGAGTTCAGTCTCAAAAAGGACAAGGTACCATTTAGAAAAAGCTTTTTCACACTGGTTTTGTTCTGTTCTCAGTCAAGCTGCACATAAAATTGCTAATGCCTACAAAGAGGGCAAAATTAGAATATCACTTAATGTCTGATAATCCTACCCCAAACATACTCCCTCTGGGTAACAGTTGTACTCTCATGAGCTTTACTTTAAAAACTTTGGAAAAAAATACAGATGAAAGAGGCTTTTTATTCTTTCCTTTCTGAGTAGCTGTAAGTTCCCTTTGTGGTGGTAACGCAGTGGTCATAGTCATTTACTAAGGTCTGACACCTGTTCTGGAGAAGAAGATCAGAGACAAAAGGAGGTTAAAGATCTCATTTTTCAGAGCTGTTGTGCACATGGAAACCACCTCTGATTTCAAAAGAATGTCTTTCAGTGTATTTTTTTCAAGCTCTAAATTATTGCAGAAAGCCATGTGGGGCAAAGAGAACTCAGTGGCCCCTCAGACTCAGCCCTAAGAGTCTCAAACATCTGACCACACAAGTCAAAGGGTCATGGTCCCAGTGGATCTGGAGAAGGCTTGGGATTGCTGATGAGGCTTCCATGACTGCCAGTGTTGTGGTCTGCACTATCTTAGCACTCACACCCCTCTGAAACCAGGACCCCACTGCAAGAGATGGAAGGAAGAATGACAGTTCCTGCTCTGAATTTTAAGAGGTGAAGACCAACAAAAAAAGTGGTTCACTCATACTCATTTGACAGGACAGTGCTGATGCTGAATCAAAATCCAAAGCCCCTCATGTGTCTAATCCAGAGGCCTCTAAGTGGCCAACCCAGGGACATCATCTCACTTCTCCTAACTACTGTGAGAAGAAACCTTTTCCCTTTTGCCTCCATTTTTTCAATAAATATAAATGTACAGAAACTGAATATGGATAACTACAGTTCTTTACACAATCCCATTTATACTGAAAGTTAACCTTGCAGTAAGGAATTTAGCCTTGCCTTTTCCATCATTTCTATTCCAAAAACATAGTAAAATAGGATTTGCCACCATCTTTGAAAGCTGAATGCTTTGAAAGCTGAAGAAACATCATTTTGCCATATCTTTCCAAAACATAAGAATCATCCTTTTTTAGGTTTTCCTATTTAGCTCAAAGGGTTCCTTTTGCCAAGACACTTGGTTCCCTTGTAAGGTACACAGGCACTTTGAGAAGGACTGCCTGTTACTCTTGTTCCAATTGTTTATGTTGCCTCCATCGAGATCAGAGGATTTTCATGCTGCATGAGGGTATCTCTTCTTGTGAGTTTCCCTCTCAGTATTTGCCCTTCTGCAGGAGCTGGAGGTCTTATTGCCTTATTGTCTATTTTGAAACCAGGCTGAGGAACTGATTCTGATCCATCTGACACTGAGCTAAATCAGGAAAGCCACAAGGAAGAGAGACACTGCTTTCATGGAACAAAACCAGGAATGTGCTCAAAATTTGATTCACCTTAGCCATGACATATTGAGAAGTCACAGATCATGTTCTGAGCTCCAAAAAAGGTCCTGAGTGAAAATGGATTTTTTAAACTCTTTCAGCTTTGCAGAGGAAGCTTAGTGAGGAGTACACAGAACCAGCTACACATGCATGCATGTTGCAACAGCCTAGCCTGGGACAGCAACTTTGTCAGGCACAAAGGGACTGCTATCCTGGCAGTGCCTGGTCAGTGGGTAGGGACTTCCAGCTCACACACAACCTCTTTGGCTAAAACCATACCAGCAAACCAACCAGTGCCAACACACAGACACGGGTACTGTTGCACAGCCATCTCTGCTAATTCACTGCTGCTGTGCAGCACTACACAGGAAACCATACAGAAAATACACTCCCTTCTGTATCTATATTGTTAAGATGTCCTGTGCTAGCTAGCATTCCTGGGCACTGTTCAAGGGAGAGCATAAGGCAGGGACTGTTCCCAGAAGTCAGGATAGATGAGTCCATTATGTTGAGGAGAGGTAAAGAGAGTTTAGCCATATGGATGCAAGCCAGTCCCTTTGCTCTCATTCTCACTGCCTGTGCTATGGGTAGATGTTTTTAATATCCATGAGAAAATTTCACAGGTATAACACCCTAGATACTGTGAGGTAGTGACCCATTCTGTCATTAGGTCATTACCAGTTCTTAATAAACATTGCCTTTTATATTTTGAATAGGGTCACTTTTGTTTGACAGAAAATGCGCTCCTTGGCTGCATGTAAACCTCATTACTAATAGCTAAGCTTCCTTTCTGTTTTTTTGGTTTTTTTGAAAATATACAGCTGTTTCAATTGTAGTTAGGCCTGCTTTTGGGGATTAGCACTTTTATTTCTGATTAAAATATCTACACAGTAATGTCATTGAAGCAATTGTTCCAAAGTAAATGCATCGGTTGTGGTTTTCATTATCAGGATAATCTTGCTCTCTCCCTCACACCCAAGCAGTGAAATCCTTCCCTTTCTAGCAATATAAAACCACATCAATGTGCAGAGCAGATTTTAAACAGTTTACTGCTCACTACCCATTAAACCATTTTACAAACAATAATGAAACAGGAAATAACAAAGCATGCCCTTTGAATTAATATGCAGGATAAAATACTCAGAGTTTCTTTGCAGTCCATAAACTGCTCCAGCTGTGTGTTCATGGTTTATGGCATTTTGAATACAGTGCTCCTCAGCAAAATGAAAACCTTCTCCACAGTTGGGGACCTGTTGCGGCTCCGTGGGCTCTCACGTGTAGTGGAGGTGGCAGAGGTGCCCCATGCTGCTGCAGGATGCCAAAACCCAGTGTAGCTCCCCAGCTGAAGAGAAACCCTGCCAGTACAAAAGAAATATGGAACCCTTATTTTCCCCCTGCTGTAAATCTAAATAAATCAGAGGAGAATCTGATGATACTGATGCTACAGAGATGAACCTTGCAGTGGGATGAGGCACCTCCTGGGCTGGGAATGGTGGAGGAGTACTGCCACCTCTTGGCTAGATCCTACAATGTCCATGTCTGAGGAAGACTGTCCCATCATCCAGACCATGAGTAGCACCTATTGTTGTAGGAGAAAAAAAAATTTAAAGGTCTGTTTTGTTCCATTGTTAAATAGCACTTGCACGTGTGAACATTTATTAATTCCCATCAGTTTGGTTCCCCATGTACTATGTCTAAGGCAGTGTCCTAACAAAGATGCCAGAAAAACACTATAAGAGTCATTATCTCACAGCAAGACCAAGCAGCAAATTCAGCTGATGTAAAGCAACCCCTCCAGCCTTCCAGTGCTGGGCTTATCCCAAGGCGACAACATTTGTGGGGAGATTTATGGTATTTTTATATATGATGATGGAGCCCTTCCAAAGGAATAAATTACATATCAGTGTTGCACTGATGCTAGGCAGGTAATGATAGTCTCAGAGGGGACCCAACAACATCTTGCAAACATCTGTGGTCATTTGTGTGAGTGCCAATTAACCTGTGGTGGTCTGGGAGATGAGGAGTGGTCTATCTTTGCTTCTGGAAGTTAAGACAATTTTGAGAGAAGTTTCCAGGCACTGGCAGGGGAACTCCTCACGTTTTTCATGGAAAACAGAAACTTTGCCGTGCTCTGTGTTGTTTTGTAAGCCATCAGCTGTCCAGCCGTAATTGGTTTCACTAGGGGCTGGGAAGGCAGTAGGGCAAGAGCACAGTGATGAGGGCTCATTCTTTTCTGCCATTGACTCAGAGAACACCTTTGAGTCTGGTTTTGTGTATGTGCTTCAACACTCCCTGGTAAAGAAAAGCTGACCACCTTCCCAAGGACCCTTGAGATGTTTAGTCAGAAGGGTTGTAGCTCTTGTCAAGTGCCTCTATGTCCAGACAGCTCCATGTCTTGGGTCCCCAACATGTACAGGTGCCTCTGCATAACACCTGCTGTTTGGTTTGTGCCTGGCAGCAGAACATCATGGTTGATTACTTAATCTGGAGGGTCACTGAAAACACTTTTCTGAAGTGAGCTGGCAAATAGAATTAGAGATGTTTGGGGTTTTTTTAAGTAAGAGAACCCATATTGATGGTTAAATACAAACTGTAGAGCAGAGGTTTAAGCACTATCCTTTCACTCTTTTGGTTTTAGTTTTTCTCATAATTGGCAAAACCTTCAGGAGGGTTTTTAGTTTATTAGGAGGACCCCAAGAGTTGCTTGGCTTTTTCCCTCCCTTTGGGTAACAGTATTATAAAAACTTGATCCCTGTGATTGTAAACAGGAAAAAAAAAAAAAAAAAAAGAGTGTGTTGGGAAATGCAATAACAGCTTGTCAGAAAAAGCAAGCAAACTGTATCCGGAAAGTCCATATGTATTTGCCTTCCAAAAGTGCCATGAAAATGAAACTTTTCAACATGAGAAGTACTTACCAGAGTGGAAATTAAAATGCTGAATATCCACAGCTTTACACTCTGTAATGAAGTAGGAAAGTCTTTGCAATCTCTTGTGTCTCAGAAATCATCCTCCTTTATTCTGAAATGCTTTATGGTAGCAGAATTTAATTGTAGATTTCCCTGTTTGTTTTGTATGTTTGTATAAATAAAATTTGACTTCATATAATATTTCTATATTGCAGTCCAACTTACAGAATAATTATAGTATTAAAACCTAAACTTCTGCAAGAACAGCTCTCATATGTTGTAGAATCACTTGGCTTTGTGTTGCCGTGAAACATCCTCAGTCTACATAGATGCAGAGCATGTTTAACCAATTTTTCCAATATAAATACTTTGCAGTAAAGAACGAGGCCAGACTTTCATGTTTATGTGTCAGACATAGATCCATGCTGTATCCTGCCAACCTTTTGTAACATTTAAATATATGTACATACATATATATATATATATCTTAATAATACTAATTACCTGATGAAACAGTCTTCCACTTCCTATTCTCTCCCCTCAGGGCAGCTGTTTATGGCATGTGAGGGAGGGCACATGGTTCAGACTTGGAAACGGGATGTAATCAAGGCAGGTATAAAAATAATTTCATTTTGTAAAGGTTTCTCAGGTTTAATTGAGCTCTTAACAGGCACAGTAAAATGTGATGGTGATGTGATTGACAAAATTTGACCATATCTTTCTGTATGAAATCCTGAGCAAAAGTGTATTTTGTTTCAGATTACTTTTGACTCCTGTTTTGCTTCTTCTTTGAGAATATCAAGAGAACTGGGAAAAGAGTTCTGAAAAATTGCAGTTCTTGTACTTTATCTTATAGTTCTGGGAACAAAAGTTTGGTCTTCTGAGATGTGTGTTACTTTCTCTTCTTTTAATAGTAGAGGCTTCATAAGTACTCAAGGTGATGAAAGTAGCATGTGATGGCCTCACCTACAAACTTCAGAAGGATTCTGTGATAATTTCATTTCTATAACATACTGTATTAGTTAAAAGAAAACTTGATTCTCTCAAACACAACATTTTAAAAGCATTTAAGTGCTTGATCAAGGGGTCATGCCTCTGAAGTGGATATTGACTCCCAGCTGCCAGTACATACTGTCACTCTTTAGCCTGACCACCTGAGTAACTTTGCTCCTTTCACTAGGCAAAGGGAGCTCCTCCATGCAAATACACTTACGTACACACTCCTCTCTCTGCCTGACCATGGTTATTAAAACCACAATAATTTTAATTTGTAGATGTGTTTTTCTGCCACTTGGGGCTTTTGCATCCCACTGAGCCTGTGCAGGAAATCCACAGTCAGGAGGCTCCACCTGGCCCTGGTGCACTGCCAAGGAGGAAACCTGGCGTGAAGCAGGAGGTGCATGGATCTCACAGCAACACCTTCCTCACTCAGTGGGAAACTCGGTTGAAAATCTGCAGACTGTGCATGAAAAAGGAGAAAAATACCCTGAAGAGGTCATTGCATTTTTCTTTGTAGAGTTACTGTGTGTGTTGTTAAGGTTCAGGCTTCACTTGCTGTGTATCTCCTTCTTCAGTGTTTATTCATATTCAGTAACACAGGTGAAGTCAGTGCTGTACAAATAGCATTTATATAATGCAAGGTAAAAGCCTACAAAGCCCCATGAGATCAGTATTCCTATTGCTTCTGAGTTATAGGTGAGGGAATTAGCACAGCAAGTCTAATAGAGGAGACTTGCCATTCAGAGCCAAGTCATCTCATCTGTTGTTTTATTCCACCTCTAACTCTCCATTGTCCTGTGACTTTGGGTAATTGCCTTTCTAGAATCCATGGTGAAATAATTTTTATCCTCTGACCCAGCCATCGGTGTGTGGTGGTGTTTCCCTGGCAGAGCAGGTTGGCCACTTTCTCCTCCTTACATTAAGTGAAGCAACCCAAATTTTTCCCTCCTTCTTTGCTGACTTAATATCTTCCTCTGCCCTCATCCCTAAACCACTCAAGGCAGCAAGTATATTCTTCAGAGTCTTAAAAAGGCACATCGTGTCCTAGGTAATGCTGTCCAAGCTTAGATCACACCCAAGCTACAAATAATAAATGCCAAGGAAATCTTGTTGAACAATGTTGATTGCGAAATAATTGTGGGGGATGAGAGTGGATAGAGAAGCAATAATGGTTTTGCTGTAACTAGCAATCTACCTATGGGGAGCAGAACGCTACTGCTGGGTTTGAAACTCCCATGTCCTTAGTTGTTGCAAGGATACCTGAAACTTGGGTAAGTACCTTTTCTTGGCCAGTGACATAAATCTGTGAAACCTAAGACACAGGGCTGGACCTCCTGAATCATCAGCTCCAGTGCCTTGCTGACACAGGCAACCACACCATACATTAATCTATAAATAAAAATACTGGAAAGATTTTGCTCAGCAGCACTCTTTGCAGAAGCCATATACACAGCAAAAGAGAAATAAGGCAGCTGGTGAAAACAGCACTCAGAAGGAACTTCTGGCTCTGACACACTAGACCTCAGTCATTCTGTGGGCCATAGCCACTGAAATTAAAGCATACTATTTAGTTTCAATTAAAAAATATTAAAAAAACCCTGGATATTTTAACTATTGCTGGTCCTTTGATAGGTTTTTTATTTCTGTAAGGAAGTTTCTAGTCTTGCAAAATTCTGGGGGAAAAGTAACCAAAAGGATGAAGTCCTGTAAAATTAAAATATGACAAAATACCCGTAGCATCTCATAAAATTTCTCCTTTGGTAAAATCCTACTTTTCCTCTATTTGAAGGATTCATGTAAGAAGAAAAAATGAATTACAGAGAGTGTCCTACAGCTATAAGTATCAGATTGGTACAGCTTTACGGCAGGATGTAGCATTTCTATTGTGTTTATTTATTTTCCTGATGATAAGGACAAAGTTTTATATGACTCAATTTAGATCAGTGCGATATACAGTAGTTAACACTTGATGCTATTAAAAGCAGTGTTTCAATCACCTGGAAAAGTCAATTTAATTTCTGAAGATAGTCAGCTCTGTTGGTGACATGTATTTTCTACAGTCTTTCTGTTATTTATGCCTCATCTTGTGTTTTCAGCTTCTTAATTAAAGTGGAAATTGAATGCACTTTTTTTTAAAGGGAACAAAGTGGAAATGATTGATGAAAAGTAGCTGCGAGAATTGCCACTCTCTGAAACCACTTGATTTGGCTGTCACAGAGGACTTTCCAAAGGCTAAATTAGAAGGGTAAAACAAAGGAGCATTGTATGTTGAGACTGCAGATGGTAGTCTGAACCCCGGGGTCTAGGCAGATTAATTTCAGTACAAATTTATACTGCTTTAAGGATATACTGTTGCTGTATTGATAACAATGTAATTAAAGAATCATTATAGATTGATTTAAACATACAGTAAAAATGAAACCTTGCAGGAGAGACTAAAACTTCAGAGAAAAAACGTAATTCTTTCAAGGGACAATTTGAGGGCTTTTTTCCCTTTTTTTGCACATCCCAATTGTCTTGTTGCCTTCAGCAGCTTTGATACTGAGCCAATCCTTGAGCACTGAGTACTGAAAACAAGAAGACTTTAAAATCTTGAGTCGTATCTTTTTGCAAATGTCTTTGAAATGTTTGAGGCCAGCATTTCTTCTTTAAGGCTCATCTTTTAGATGTTTGTGTAGAGCTGAATATAATTTGACTGAATAATATTTTCTGATGGTTTAGGGCTTAGGGTCAGGGTGATATGTAAGTGTGCATCTCACGGTGCTCCTCTCACTCTGCCTGATCTGAGTATTACTGGAGCAAAGGCAGAGGGATCACGAATGATGGACATTGACTTTATCTATTAAGTGTGATGAAGCAAAAAATAAATGTGTGTTTTTATGTTTATGTATATTTATATGCATTTGAATGGCTGCAAGCTGACTATTGCACCTAATAGCATCTCAGCGTCCTGAGATGAAGGGCAGCCAAAATTCAATCTTGCCTCAACAGCAGATTTAAAGTCTACCTCAAATACAAGATTCATGGGGATTAGATATATATTGGACTATTATTATCCTTTTTTATAGAACTGGAGACTGAATCCATGATACTGCACCCTGAACACAAACATCAGCTCTACTCTTAGTCATAGGTGTATCTTGTACTAACAGTGATCTTATCTAGTAGTGACAATGTACAAAGACAGTGTGAACTCTCACTGTTTCCCCAGGATGAGCTGGCAGGAAATTTGAAGAAGGCTACTGTGGTTCAGATTTGACCATAAAGAACACAGGAAATATTTATTTAGAGTTAGAATTAGCACCTGCTCCTTCGGTGGTGTGGTAAGAACTCTGAAAGGTGCCATTCAGGAAATGAGTGGGTGGAGGTCTGGGAGGTGACTGGAAGGTCTGAGAGCTGGCAAGAAGCTCTTTGCTCAAGCCCTGTTTGTATTTATGGGGGCACGGGCAAGTACAGTGTAAGTGCCCAAGGACATTGTGTCTATACAGGCCTCCACAGGATTTAAGCAAAATATTATTGACTTGAAGGGCAAGTTTCCAGTCCTTGGGAAGTTCTCCTGCACAACCATTTCCAGGTGATCTGCATGTGCACTCAGAGAAGTGGCTACCAAGGTAATTTATGATTCTCCTGGATCTAGGACTAATTATGCCGTGCCTCTCTCCTGGTGGTGAGGGCATGATGGACTGTTCCATCAGTCCATAATTGTCAGCTTTTAAGATAATGGTGCCTCTGGCTTTTCAACAGGAACTTTTGCTTCACTGACGAGATGGAGGTTCCCCTGCAAAGTCCTGCATCACAGACATTCTTATCTAGGCTAAGGTTCCTTTGCAATAGTCTGGTAAAGGAAGGAAAAATTTAAAAATCTGGTGCTCAGTATTTATACAGTAGGGGCAGTTTTACAAGATCTGCTCATATTTATTTCCTTCACTGGGATCCATCTTTCCTAATTTAAGTGGGCTATACTGTGGGTGTCTAGACTGGAGCTAGTCAGGCAACCACACCTTAGAGTTCTTTGAGGCCCAGTTAATTTATCAGTGGAAGTCTGGGATATGTTTCACCTGATCCCAGACTCTATTGGTATGCTGAAGAGATCTCTATTGACTGTGAAAGGAGTCTCAGTGACAAGCTTAGATACATATGCTTATTTTGTATATCCCTAAAACAAGAAAAGATAAATCCCAGCCTCTGACCACATATTCAAATTTTGAAAATGAATAGGCCCAGAGGACCTATCAGATCACTAGAAGACAGGAGAAAGGAATCAGGACCTGTATTCAGGGACAGATTACAGATGTTAGATTCCCAGCTAGTATTCAGGACACTTTACTACCAGATTTGGCCTAGATGTGCAGATGTAACTTCACTGGGCCCATATTTCCTTTTCATACTGTGCGTGGACAAGACATGTTCCGTACTTTGGCTTTACAGTAACTTCTCCAAGACATCTGGAAAGGAGTGATCCTATTTAGGAGAAAGGCTAATGTAATTTATCCTTCCCATAACTAAATGAGAAGAAAAGACCAAATTATGTTTCTCAAAAGCTGCGTTCAGCCTGCACCTGGGGAAGACCATTTGTGTGCTGGCCACCCTTTGAAGAAGAACACAAGGTACTCACTTTAACCATTATGGGTTTGTTTTAAGGGAGCTTGGGTTCTGTAAACAAGACAGAGAGATGTTTTCTTCTGGCAACCCACACATTTCGCAAGAGCTTCCACAGGCTCTATGAAGAGACAAACAAGCAGCCAGCTAGCAAGGAGAGAAAGCAGACCCTCTTCAAACAGAGAGAGCTCTTTCCTAACCACAAGCCGAGGTGAGTGCTGCTTCCCCAAGCACGTGGCAGTGACATGCTGGAGGGTGAGATGGTCTTGCTGAGGGAGAAATCCTGGTGACATTTTTTACCAAGCAGCTCTGCTGAACAGCTCTACAATAAAACATTTGTTTTGGGAATATTTACTATCTCAGTCCTTCCTGTGAGCTGTTATTCTAAGAGTATAAACACAAACTGTGCCTTATGGAATTAGACCGAACATTGCCCAGTAAGCTGTTTTAACAGTGCTTCTTCATAAGGTATTATTTTACTCCATGTAATCACTTTTAATTGCTGTTGCTTCTCGTTGTCCATCTGAAAATTCAGAGACCAGAACGGTGCCCTCCCTGCTGCAGATGTTGGTGGACAAATCGACCAGAATGTTCTAGAGAATCCTGCTGGCGAGAGCAACCAGAGGAGAAGGTTGAGTTGCAAACTGCCATGTAGGTGGATAACAACTCTCACTTGAACGTTTTTGTGTGGTTCTGTTGCAGCCACCTTCTTTAAGCAGCAGGTGATCTACTCCTGCAACCAAGACCTTCTGGTTTAGGCTGTGGACCTCTAGCTCTTACCATGTCAGTGGAAGAGGTTACTGCTTCTGCCTGCTGGAGGTTGCTTCTCCCTCAGCTGACAAACTGCACACCTGTGTACACCCCACCCTGTAAAAGTCAAAATGTGCTGGATGGGCAAAGACCGATCATTTAAATCCTGTCTACTGTCCTATCACAATAGTACCCAAGGTTATTGCTCCATATTCAGAACAGCATTAGCTTAACTGTGGTTTGCTAATGGCAGAGAAACAACAGTAGAGGCAAAGAGCAAGAGATGTGGAATTTATCTGCTATAGTCGTCAACTTTTGCCTTCAAAAATAAGACTAAGAAATCTAATTCTATGGTACAGAACTAGCCACTAGGAAGAAGACAAGAAAAGCCTATGCATCCACCAAGACTTAGTCTAAGTCCTAAAACATATTACTCAATTTAGACTTCTGAGATGAAAATTCAGGACTTAAGAGTAGGATGCATGCTTCTAACATTAAAAAAAAAATTATGGTATGCAGTAGTTTCTTTTCTTTAGTGTTTATTTTCTTTTATTATACCATGTAGGTCCATTCTTGAATTAAGTTGGTGAAAGAGATGCAAGAAAATCACCAGCAAACCATCACACCCAGTTCCACTACAACCCAGCTCCCAAACAAAATGCCAGTTATGTCTTGGAGGCTGGTATTCTCTCCTGCTACTTGCAACAGGTTCCCACAAACAGTAGTGCACCTCAGCTTTGACACAGGATTTCATCAGACAGTGACTGGTGTCCTCAGTCAAAAAAGCACTTCCTTATAAAACAATGTATATCAGGACCATCTGGAGACCCCTGCCATAATGGTGCAATAAAATACACTTTAAATTTATATTGTGACATTGTGCTTATTAAAGTTCAGTTCTTTCAACGGACGTATAAACCAATAACTTTTCTTGTGTTAAATATTCCCCAAAGAAAAGTAAATTGACCTCCTCAGGGATTTTTCAAGGTTTAGAAAAATGTCCTTTCAGTATCTGTTTTCCATTATTGTAATTACAGAGGGTGATGATAATCCTTTCAGCATTATTGTTTCGACATGTGCATGATTTATACTTGGACATGTAAGTTCATTTGATGCCGTTGTTGAGAGCAGGGCATTGTATCAGAGATAAAAGGAATGAAACAGACATGTAATCTGATAACTAATCTAACTTGTGAGTGGAATGGAAATGTGGTCTTATTTAACGTGATTATAAATAACTGCTTAAATTTCAAGTCATCAGTGGAGTGTAAATGCTCCATGATGAATATTGTAAACAAACAATTTCATGAGAAGGTATTTAGATCAGCTGATAATATTCCAATGAAGGGAAAAAGAGTTTCTGCTGTGCACCCTGGCACTGGGTCCTGCTGAAACTCCTTAGACAGGCAAAATCTTCAAGGAGATCAACAGGAAGTTCACATAAACAAACAGCAGTAAAGAGTCTTTTAAAAGCATCTCTACTGAATTAAAAACCCTTTTCTTTATTTTAGTTATTTTTTAAAATTTTTATTTATATTTTTTGTGGGGTGGTAGGGGAAAGAGGACTCTGATGGATTGTGCCTACACAGATGTTTGTACACGCCAGCAGGATACATCAGTGGGGCAACAGCTTGTGCACAGAAGATATTTTCTGCTCCTCGGACAGGGGAACAGTTACTCACAGCAACCTCTGCCCAGAATTGTTTCAAACGAGCACACAGTGGGATTTGCTTGCTGAGATGGTGGTGAATTTCTAACACCAGCTTACCTAGAGCTCTCTGGAGAAGTGGAAAAACAAGTCAGATATCCCATCTCTTCAGGGAGTTGTGATTCTGTGCAGGAGCTTTATGTGGCCACATGCACGTCTACAGCTAAGCTGATCAACTTCAGCTCCTCTTGGTGACCATGGGGACATGTTGGACCTTCCAGGATCTCGTGCTTGAGGATGAGATGAACTGTGTCCTGGAAGGCACTACTTATCTCCAGTGTCTGTGAGATTTATGTAAGGTGATGATATGCAGGCGTCTGTGCTAGAGATGTCAACAGGTAGCCAAGATGAGATCCACCTGCAGTGCTTGACAGAAATCAGCTTTGACTTCATAATGTTGTGGATGCTCTGTTTTTCCTACTCATGTATTGTTTTGAGTAACATGAGCAGTGACATAGAGATCCTTTTCAGTCATTTAGGTGAAATACTGGAGTACAAAGACAATCAGGAACATCAGTCCATATTTATTTTTAAATTGATTTATCAAAATGTGTTGAATCCTGGTACAGATAACCTTGCTTAGTAAAATTACCCTTTCTTATAAAGACGTAGCTTTATCTAATTTCATTACATTTATCTTAGAAATGAAACTTTTGAATTGAAGTGAAGCAACTCGGATTCTACCAAGTATTAAATATATGTGGACTGAATATGGTTTAAGCAACATATTCAAAATTTACCAGAATGACAAAGCTTATGATAGAAACCCAAAATTTTGCATCTCAGTAATATGCTGAGCTATTTTCTCAGAGATTTAATTAATTCTAATTTCTCTGTGTAACTGGACCAGATCTTCACATGACCACCATCATCATTGCTCCATGGACTAGTTCTGAGCCTTTCTGATAAATCTAGTCAAGTCACTAACTGGTGCTTATGCTGGCTTACCTCAGCTGGAAAATATAGGTTATTATCTACCATAATTCAGGATTTGACTAAAAAATTACTGATATAATTATTTCCATTACAAATATTAATTTAATTAAACCAGAATTTTTACAGAACGTTTTAACAGGATAATGAAAAAAAAAAAGGTAAATTTCTACCTTAAGGAAAATCCTATGACAAAGAATCTTGTGTAATTCACAATATTTCATTTTGGTAAAACTGTAATAATCTGATTCACTTGTTTTTTTTGTATACAGGACATGAAATATCTCAGTATTCTAAAACATCTGACTTAAAATTTATCTCAAAGCAAAAGAGGAAATAGTACATTCTAGAAAAGTTAGCTGATTATTTCTAAACTATCAGAACATTTCTTCTCTTTTCAAAGCTTGGGAACAAAACACATTTCATCAAAAAACAACACAGTTTATGAAAGTAGTTCCAGAGGAGAGTCTTACGATCTGACAGCAGCTCTTTGTTCAGGTCCCATTACAAAGTTCTCTTGTATTTAAAGTTCCATCTGAAAAACCTTTGAAAATAGGAACTGGGGAGGAACAGTGTTGAACTTGTATTATTCCATCATCTTTTCCTCCCTCATCCAACACTGATACATTCTGTCAAAAAATGCACTTATATATGTCTCATGATATCAAAAAGATATTTAAATCATCAGCTGCAATATTCATTTAATTAAACCAAGAGAGTGATTTAATAGTTAAGGCTAACCTTTTTTTTTTTTTAAGACTGTGAACTTGATTCTTGAAATTAACCTGAAAGCAGCTGTATACTGGACACAGAGCAGCAACAACAAACAGTACACAGCAGCTCTGACATGTTATCACAGTAATGGATCATTTTAAAGAGCCTGGAAATGATTAAACAGGGTGCTGCTGCATGCAGTCTTTAATTGATTGATTTGAGTTTGCGGTCAGAAAATGACTGTCAGCTACAGCTTATCTATAATTATCAGTAATCAAAACCAGACTTTTTTCTCTTCCTAATGCTGTAATGCTCTTTCAGTGCTCTTGACATATGTGCAGCTCAGGCATGCATCTGCAGTTGCCTCACAGTGTTAGACTGAATAGCACCATGCTCTGGTATACACTTAATAGGAAAATAAATAATTTTGTACCTCTGAAATAATCTCTGTGACCAAGGAGGAGAAAAACTGGCAGGGAAAGGTCTGAGGTTTGCACTATTCTTCTCATGTTGTACTGATGACAAGAGAACAGCAGGGAAAAATCATGTTCTTTCTTTCTCCTCCCCCTTATTTGTGTACTGGATGAAGAGCAAACAGATTGCTCCTGGAGCAAGTTTTATTCCCTACCATTTAGGAGAAACAAGAAAAATCATCCCATCGTTTTGGGCATCCCTTCTGGAGTGATTAGAATGACATTTGCTTTTGAGATAAGTCCCTGAGGATTGCTCTGAAACCTCCTTTGATCGCACAGCCTGAACAAGATGCTCACTCTGCTGAAGCTACTGTGAGCTGTCATGAGTATCCCTGTTGCTCCAGAAACTGAAGTGGGTCTCCTGAATTTTTTTTACTTATCTTGAGAGGACCGAGGCACATCAGACTGAAGGGATGAACCCATTTCTGCCAACTCCCACTGAGTCCTTTTTCAGTGTCAAAGGAAGGGAAAATTGGGACAAACTCCTTCTGGGGGGAAAAAAAAAGAAAAGAAAAAAAACCCTGCAAAAATCATATTCAATTTAGAGAATTCAAATTTCAAATTACTTGGTCACCTAATTCCAGAGAAAAATTAGGGTTATAAACACTAAGTGATGGAAGATGCTACCTCCATCCAAAGGTAGGAGAATAAGTCAGAAACTGGTTAGGATGCCAGTGCCATCCTTTTGCATCCTGCCCTGTTGGGAATGACTTTAGACAGTTTACAACTCAGTTTGTTGGGCATTGTGAACCCTGCTACGAGGCCAGCTTCCTATGATTCCAGCTCAAGGAGTAGCTGACCACGCTCCCATTTGACCTCCTCACTGCTGACCACAATGGGATAAATTTCCACAACATGTGAGAAGCACATGAGAGTTGAGATGTGTAACAGTCAAGCTGGAAAACACAAATCCAGTTTTTCTCATATGTTTCTGCCTGGGTAGCAAAAAGAAATGAAATTCAGAGGAGTGGAGGATTTCTCCTTTCCCAGCAGACAGGATAAAAGAAAAAAAAAAAAAAGTCAGGGAAGATGGTAGTGCTGAAAAGGGGAAAAAATAGGTTATGTTCTGCTGATGTATCTGGTACATCCTGTTTGCTGCTGGTAAACAGATGAAGTAATTCAGTGAAGGATGAAATCTGAAGATACAGAAGGATTTTCTAGAAAACATACTTCCAAAAGCAGCCTACCCCTCTAATGCCTGTCCTCTTGTAAACACCAGTTAGCTTTTTTCAAATGTCTGGAAAGGATGGATATCATTATATCTACATCACCAGATCAGTCATGAGAGCATGTGGATATATTCTGTACGTATAAAGCAAAATACTTATATTTGTTGAGGAAGAGCTGAGTAGTATTTTATTTTCAATTTTTGCATGCTTTCATCAGTCATTTTGGTGAAGATACATAGAGAATCTGCTATATTTTTCCATAGGTCTCTCTACAGTCTTTTGAGCAAGCATCCCATAGATGTGCTTTATAAGCAGGAAACACCATCTCCTGTTAGCTCATGCTGGCAAAGCCACCTATGCCTGCACGCTGCTCCCCTCCAGAACACAGAGATTCTCTGCCTGCACTTCTCATTTTTGGATTTATATGTTGAAACTGCAGAGCACTCGCATGATGCTTGTCTGTCAGCACATGAATCATGTCCCAGAAACCTTCCGAAGAATTTGTGGTGAAAGGTAATATGGACCATGTGGGACAAGGGACTGAACAAACAGAGCCCAAGTGCTGGAGTCAAACAGCTCTCTCTGATCAGAGAGATTCACAGTCCAGAGTAGCATCCTGCAGCTCTGGGTCAGCTCTTGGATTTCTACCAGATCTCCTGCTGCTAAGCCAAGTCAAAATCCATCAGTGGAACTCCACATTCTTCCTCTCTTCTCTTTTCCTAAAGCAGGTAATGTGGGTCCCTCATTTGTCTTGGTACCTGTAAAATGAATGGTAAATATCACCTTTTTTTGTTTTGTTTATTTGTTTTCTAAGAAAATCCTTATAGCAGAAAATACTACCAAAAAAAAAAAAAAGAAAAAGAAAAAAGAAAAGAAGCAGTGTTGTGCTCTGATACCTGCAGAGGGAAGATCCCTGCTGTTCTATCACTTCCCTCATTTTTCAGGGAGGTGTTGCATTGCACTGGATGAAAATGCTACCTCAGAAAATGTTAATATGCTGAGGAGAATTTGCCAATGGAAAATGGAATTTCTGTCTGAAAAGTACTTCGAGGAGCCACAGCTGACAGGATGATAAATTTCTACTGCAGTTTTGAGATTGAAAGTGCAAGTTGGCACACAATGATCCCCTTTCTTAATTAGTTCAAGATGGACTTGGAAGGGGCATGTCTTGGTCTTCCATGTCTTGCACAGAGAGAATGTGTAGAACCAAGCTCAATTTCACGTCTGCTTTTCTCAGGTGACCACGTGTGCCATTGAAAAACCGACTATGATGCTGGCACGTTAGGTCATCTGAAATGCAATTATATCCTAATGGGATGATTTGCACATTGCTATGAATGAAGGGAGAGCTGAGGCACAGTTCTGTTATATCCAGTAGCAAAACTGGAAGAAAATGAACCCTCGGAGTAGCAGAGGAGTAGAATTAGTGACAATCAAAACTACAGCAGCTTTTCAGGATGCAGCACCTGCTATTGGGTGGTGAGGGAGGTGAAACTGGGATAGGTTAGATTGTGCTGTATCAGACCTGGCTGGGACACACATTATGTCCCTAGGAGCAGTATTTTCCATGGTGGCTGCATATACCTGTGCTGATGGCTTTTGCTACTAGTCAGCACCTGAACTAATGTGCACCAAAGGCAACAGAAATGCCCGTGTTGATTCCAGCATTGCTGGAGCATCTCCTGGGAGTTTGCATTGAATAAGCAACTGTGCATCTCCTCTGGTTGCTGAAGAGATGCCAGAAAAGAAATAAAGGTTCATGGGTTCATAATTTACAACCAAAACCTGATAATTGTGCTCATCTAATTTGCCACACTGAACACCAAAGGATATCTTTAAAATCTCTGGTTTCGATTTCAGCCTCAAACCTCAAAGAACAGTTCACTTTAACTAAATTCACTGTAAAGGTCTGTTTCTGGTCTGTTTGGCATCTTCAAATTGATTGCTTCTCTGGAGCCTAAGATCTCCTCAGGAACACTTCATAGGTTCATTTGCCATAATGTTATTGACTAACTTTGCCCAGAATTCCCAAGACCTCAGAGACTTTTATATTACATTTAGTTTTATTTTTGTGTCTTATTGCAGGCTGTTTTCTTATATTTCTGTATATAAAGATGCAAGCTCCCACAGAAAGAAACCCACAGACCACAGTAACCTCTTGGATGGGGGAAAAATTTCTCCAGATGTTATGTCCATTTTTGGAAAGTGTGTATGAACTACTCGTAATCTGAGTTCATCCCAAACTATTTTTGAAGTCTAGCTGTCAGCATTTTTGTCTCAGCAATATTTGCGTTCTTCACTTGAAGTCACTAAACTAGGACACTGTGGCATTAAGCTTTCAAAAAGAGGAGTCAAAAACATTTGTGGTGAGTTGAATGCACTTTTAAAATGTGAATAAAGCTAGTGAGAGCTTATCTAAGAAAATAATCATAGACTCCTTATATCCTTGATTTTCTTATCTCTCACTGTAAAATAAGTTAGATGACAGGTTTGGTTTTTAGCCTGTTCTATATATGAGTCTGCACATTTAATTCTTCTCTTAGTCTGTCCATAAAATGTAGGATGACAGCACATTGTCTTTGAGGGCTGATAGTTGCTATTTTTGCTTCTGAACAGAGCTGGTCAGACTTAGTCAAAACAACCAGAAGAAGAATGTGCATATTTGTCACCAAATTAGACCTCAAAAAAATGTCTGCCATTTGCTAATCCTCTCCAGTTCTAGAACCTGACAGGACTCTTGGATAAGTTTCTCTTATTCCCTGTGGGTCCCATTGACCCAGGACCTCTGTTATTGATGCAGGAAGGTCAATTGCCTTTACTGATCTGGATGGTGAATGTCCAGCACTGTTGGTCATAACTTGTGTTTTCAAATCTCCTTCTTCCTTGAAAGAGCCCTATACATTCCCAAGTAAGCTGTTCATACCAGTAGTTTTACTATTCCTTTTTCAGGGGTAAGAGATCTCAACAATAGAGGTTTTACACTTTTCAATCAAAAAGTAGAGGAAAATATAATGTGTTTCAATAATTACTAACAATAGTTACAAATATAATAAAGCTTTCATAGTTTTTTTGAATTTTTCATAGTTTTTTTTTAATTCTCTACATATGTTAATCAGTAAATGCCAACTCAACAATTATTAGCAGTCTGTTAAGAATTTTTTTTAATGTAAGCCTGTATTAAGTTTATAATTCTTGTTTATTCTCTCACTAAAACTCTAAATAGTGACAGTCATATTCTTCAGCAGAAAGTTGTTAAATATCAGTTTTCAGATCTACTGCAGTACAAAGAAACGTTCATAAATACTGTGGAAAACTCATTTTTCTTGAGCAAAAAGATTGACTCATATTAAGTGATATTAACTATATATTCTCTCATATTAAGTGAACTAAAAAGCCTACTATTTGCACTTGGTAATAATATGGGTATATAAATTGTAATTATCAGTAGAACCTCAAAAAAATTTAGAGGTTTGTAAAAAAGGCCTCTTCATCCCAATTGAGCATGCTCTTACTTTAGTTTCCTGGTGCGATATGAACTTACAAAGACAAAAGAAGAGAAAATTTCCAACATTTAGTATCTCTTCTTAAAATAAATCTCTGCTTCTAAATATCAAATATTATTTTCCCATTAAATGAGACTCGTGCTGCAAACATTGTTTCACAAAGGCCCTGGAAAAGGTGGAAGTAGAGGTTACGTGTACATTCCTGTGCATATTCTATAACCACATCTGTAATTTGCTAAACAGTGACCTTGGGACAAAACAATATAATATCACCTCTTTATAGGAGCAACATCAGAGGCAAACAACAAGAATGACAAGACTTTAAAGCTTGTAGACAACACCTTACTAATCATAGCAAATAACACACAATTCTGTTAGAATCTCAGAAACAGACCCTGGTAGCAATTTGATAAAAATGAGGAACCATTATATTCTACTACATTCTGGTATTATAAGGTTTGCCCAGCTAGCAAAAGAAGCTATGTAGGATCACCTGGAAGACATTCAGCTATTTATACAAGTTGTCATTCTGCTACTAAGGAGGTTTTAACCCAGTCTCTAGGAAAGCCAAACCGACACAGAAAATGAACAAGTCTTGCCAAATTATTTGATAAACCTACTAAGTACAGGGGAGGTGCTTAGTACATTTTAGAAAACTTTCATTTAAAATTATATTAAAAAAAACAGGTCTACAAATAAAAACAGTTAATCAAGTGGAGTATGAGAGTGATATTTAGGACCGCATATGTGTAATACACACAGGGCTACATTAAAATCCTCTACTCATCTTCCTCCTATTTAATTTAAATGCATCCATAACACAGGATCGACTTGGTTTTCCACACAAATAAAAGGTAGGCTAAAGCAATTAGGCATTTGGAAAGAGACTGGGGACTTTGGTTAGTTGCTAGTAGCCAGATAGAACTTCTTTTTTTTTCTTTCTTTCTCTACAATTCAGTGCTTTATAAAAGCTACAAAGAAAGATTGATTTGTTAGCAGCAACAAGCAGTATAGTCCATGCTATTGTAAGAAAGATAGTGCACTGGCTAGTTCAGACAATGAACAGGAATTGCTTTCAGAAATCTTATCCTTAAATACATGTTATTGCTTCTGCAGGGATCTACTGGAAATTATTATCCTCCAACACCCTGAGGCTTTCTTTTCAGAAATGAGGATGAGAGAAACTGGTTTACTTGCTTATTCTAGCTGGACCTTTCAAGGACCTTTTATAGTTGCAAATGTTTGGCTATGACACTGTAACACATAATTATAAATATTGATCTTTGGTAACATATTAGATAGTCCAAAACATGAAAGTTCAGTAGTAATAGTAACTATACCCTGTAGTTACATTCTGCATTTCATCTACACAGCAAAGTGTTCTTTGCGGTGGAGACACCCAGCAACTTCACATTACAAAAAAGGAAATGGGAGCAGAAAAAGCTGAAGAATTTCCAAAGAAAGACAGTTGCACAACTTTGATTGCTTGATTGCTTGCTTTTATTTTTCCACCATTTTATAAATTATTCACCAAAACAGACTTGTCTGTTCGTGCTTGAATATTCCCATTCCTCTGAACTGCACAGGTGATTAAAAGAAATAAAGGAGATAACGAATTTTGTAAGATTTTCTTTTTTTGTCAATTTGGACTTAAATCCAAGAAATTAGGAAGATGTCTCAAAACATTTCCTCTTTGCAGATTTTAACCAACATGTTTTTAATTCTATTCTACAGGGATTTTATTCTCAAACTATGACATTTCACAGCATAGTACAGTTGTCATTAATTAGTGCTTTAGTCCTCCTACAGTACCCTAAATTGCAAGATCTGTGGAATATAATCCAGCCTAAGACAGCAACATAAAATGCCTACATTATCAAAAAAACATCCTTTTCTTTTTCATTTATCAACAGCTAACCCCAGCAAGATGCTTACCAAAGTCCAATTCAATTGCTTACAGGAGACATTCAGGTCCCTAATGACTACCATCTGATTTGTTTTACAACCATCAAAATGCACTTAAAACCTTAAAACAGAAATTTCATTTTACCTAGGATTTGAAGAAAGATAGGCACATAAGCCATTTAGGTTTTTCAAGGATAGATATATAAGCTGTGGAAATAAAAAGCCACTAAACGATCTGATCTTTTTCTTTAAAGACAGAGGAAATATGTATCAAACTTTTTTTCCAAACCCATCTCCTTGTAAGCCGATTGTGAACTCCAGCTCACTTCATTTGAAGACCCAATTAATCAGAAATGTCATGTGTTCTACCGCTGAAATGTTTGTTCCTGATTCAAGAAAATAATGAAACATTAAACAGTGGTAAGCAAGCTCAGCTTTTGAAAGCTAATAATATATAGCTCTTATTTTACCAGTGGTTTCTGCTTAGCCTAACAGTGAGCATAAGAGAATTAAATGACTTCTGTATAATGCCACTAGCTATTTTTTGGGGTTTTTTAACAGATCCTTAAGGGCAACCCCACTACATAAATATGTCTCCTTTACTTGGTGTAATGCAACCCAGGCCAGGGTAAGTCCAGTGCTACCCAACACCTGGTTTTCTGGACTATTCATAGAGACAGTCTTTGAAGCAGCATTAATATGACCCATTTTAGAGTGACTGAGAATTTGGCCCAACTTCCTTGCCGCTCCCAGGGCTATAGTTGTTAAAGTTTCGTGTAATGGAATCCAGTAGCATGAAATAGTACATTTATTTTGCTTAGACACACACACACACTCACTCACACACACATGGTCATCATAATTTCCTATGACATGTAAGAGAAGAAAACTCTCATACATAATATTCTAAAGGTTGAATGTTTGGCTACCAACTTTTTCCAAAATAACTATTAAAGTTGTAATCGAAAGTGTTCCAGGCCACAGGGTTGGGTGGTTAAATTACACACTGAGGGGGAGATGGGCTGTGAACACTCAATGTGAGCTTTATTCACTCCAAAAATTCTTTCATTAGGAAAACCTAAGACAGGCAACTCAAATTTATAATAAGAAAGTGCCTTTTTTTTTATATATATATTGAACTGACAATTTTGGAAACTCAAAGGGTTCCAAGCATACTATTAATTTTTTACAATGTCAGCATGCTTTTTATAAACTGTTTGGCTTTTATTTTTTTTCTGAATTTTAACAGTTGTCCATTTTGGAAATATTTTTTACCCCAGAGGAAAGATTTTGCTTCCCCTGAAGTGGGGAACTGTATCATATTTAAGCCATACGATCTATTTTTAAAAATGCCGTAAATATGGAACAAGCTCTTTCCAAATTGTTCACATTATAAACAGTGCCTAGCAAGGGCTGTGTTTGGTTTTGTTCTTAGAGGGGATTTCTTTCCTGGATTTCCTACGCAAACGTCAGAGTGAAGGCTCAGTACTGCTTCAGCTTCATCTGGGCTGGGAGCACCCTGGCACAGGAGGCCACGTGGGTGGACATATCTTCATTGTCCTTGTGACTGCCTTCTGTGCAAGTTATTCAGAGGCCACTGAAGCTTTTTAGTAGCCTTTCCAGCAAGGACAGTAAGTTCTGATCAAGCTTACAGTCATGGTAGATGCAGTCAGTTAGGAGGAATTGGGTCCTCTTAGGAGTGTCTGTGGTCCCCATTTTCACAGTACCACAGTTGCCTGCCACCCTGAGTCACAAATATGGTCAAAACATGTCTATCATTTGTGTCCTCCCTTTCTTCCCTGAACCACCCCATCCTGAAGAAAAGCAGGGAAGATATTGTTCTGAATGTGTAGCTTTGAATGGTCAGGGCTTTACAAGTTACTCTGTTATACCTGAAATGAAATCATGAGAACTGTTGTCTTTCAAAAATAATGGCATCTTTCAAGAAGTTCTTTTCCCACCTCATCCATATAATTCTATACTTTCCACCCTGAATGTTTCAAACACAATGTTTTAATGCTTTGCTACAAATAAATTACCGCGAATCCCTGTTTTTCAGGTTTTCTTCATTGCTTTTTAAGTTGGGCCAGTGGTAAACAGAGTTCTTAGCAGCAGATATGCCTGTCCTTTTCTTACTGCCCCCACCACCTCCAAATCAGATTCCCAGAGTGAGTAATTGCACACAAAGAGCAAAAGCTGCAAGGAAGGACCTGCTTAGCCACAGTGGGGTTTTTTGGAGATCAGTGCAGCTCTGCCAGGCTGGGGTTTAGGCCACCCATTCACAAGTTCCCTCTGCCCTTGCCATTATTTAACAAGAGGATAAGACCTCATCTTTGAAAAAGAACCTCCTTCCAGGACATATTACCTTATTTTATTTTATTTTATTTTATTTTATTTTATTTTATTTTATTTTATTTAGAGGTGGCATAAAAAAGACACAGCCTGGCAAAGGGAGAGAGCTGAAGAATTCAGTAGCTCTCTGGAGAAATCAGTTACAGGCCTGGGACTTTTCTCTAGTAACCCAAAGGAATTAATCTCCTCCCTTCACATAAACAAGCCTTATGCAGACCCTAGGTAATAACATAATTACAACCACACTTCACATATATATTACGATCTTCCCTTTTCTGTTCTGACAGCAGTTCTTCCACAGGGTTATGTGAAAAGGGAAAAAAATTATTAGCAGAGAACAAAAACATATCAGTAAAGAATAATGTGTGTTTCCTTATTAGAGAGCCTCTGTCCTCTCCTCCCTCTTTTTTCCAGTACATACAGAACTATAAAACACAGAAACGTTCACAGGATATTAAGTATTAAAGAGCTGATGTCAGCAAGCCAACAAAAATGCAAAGGACAATATACAGAAGTGTTACTGGGAATACCACTGTAAAGTATTCATTTTATGGCAGATTTTAAAGTTAACCCAAAAAACAGCAAGCACATAAATTGTTAGATGAACTAAATCATATTAGTTCCATACATTCTGCTCCATCAGAAACAATTTCTTAGCACCATCAGATGGAAATACAGCTGAGTCCTGACATATTTACAACAAGCACCAACAGCCTTCATGTTTTGGTATTCTTCTTCATCACCTTGCTAACAACTTACATATTTCATAATGTTCACCAGGCCCAGACAGGCCTGAAGACAAGGAGATAGTTATATATATATGTGTGTGTGTGTATATGTGTGTGTGTGTGTGTATGTAAATGTAAATGTAAATGCATATGTATGTGTATATGTATATGTGTATGTGTATGTGTATGTGTATGTGTATGTATATGTGTATGTGTATGTGTATGTATATGTGTATGTATATGTATATGTATATGTATATGTATATGTATATGTATATGTATATAATATGCAAACAGTTATTCAGTCAGCAACTGTCATACTATAAAATGTCTTTTAGGTTATTTCATCAGTTAGACTTCTTTCTTATTCTTAGAGAAATAGCAAAAACTCTGTTTGCCTTTGGCATCAACAACTTGTTTGCTGTTAATCTAAAGTTTACATGATATCAATGATAGTGCATTGCCATTGATAGGGTTGGCATCAAGCATTCTCACTAAGGAGTGTGTGCATGTGTGCATAGGAATATGTATGTATAAATGTGTGTGAGACAGGGATATAAAATGTGCATGCAGTCTTTTCAGAGCAAACAAACTGGGAATCCTGGCATTTCTAATCCCTGAAGTGTGTGCAGTGCACAGGGAGTGACCTGTGGGTGAATTGATGTTGAAACAGTGCATTCCTCACTCTTTCCTAGGAAAATCTTGCCAAAAACCTTAGTAAATGGTGCAGAACATTTTTTTTCAATTGGCCCCCAAGGAGTCACAAGTAAGAAACAGAGACAAAGGAAGGTGAAAAGAAAGCATCCATGCTTTCAATGTTCAAAAGTGTATTTATGAAAAATAGAAAAGGAAGGAGGGTGGGGAAAGAGAGGTTTACAGTTTGGTCATTTTATCCCTTGAGTGCCATTAAATGTTCCAGGCTGTGTGTATCTGGGACCATGCCAGGTGTTTCATGTCCTTTCCATGGTGTTGCTGAACATTCCTGCTAATGGCCAGATCCTCTCAGACCTAAACCTGCTGACTCTTCCAGGTAAAAAATAACATTCAAGAAGGTGTTAGTGATGTGGGCTGAGCAGAAATGCTGCGACATGGGATCTGTGCAGAAGGGGATCTCCCCTCTGCTCACTGCTGCACAAGTAAAAGATTTTTGTTTCTATGGAAGTTGAGTGGCCTGTTCCTCAAACGCAACAGTCTCTTTTTAGCCTTGCCAGGAGCTCAGTGCTCCTGCACCCAGAGGAAGATCACCTGGAAAACAAGGGGGGTCAGCCTGGATGGGGAAGATTGTAAGACCAGATCTTGCTGAACACACACATCCTCAGAAGCCTTTTTCTTTCTTACAGGGGTCATATGGGCAATGAGAAAAACTACCAACATTTCTATGGAGTGATTCTTGTCTTAGGCTCAGCATAGTGTTTGAAGGTCTAAAAACATACTCTATAAAGCAACAAACTGGGCATTGACCTGCTGACTGACCACTTGACTGCAGTCAGAGTGCCTCTTAAGTATCATTTTGTCTTTGACCTCCTCGGGTCAATGTTGTTCACTTACCATAATCTCTCTTGAGTTCTGTTTAACATGGGGAAAACGTATCACAGTCAGTCTGCAGGGTAAAGGCAAATGCAGTTCTCTCTAAAGGAGGAGTTGAACAGGACAGTTCCTGAACCCACAGCAAACATATCACTGCTGTATAAATTCCAAAACATGTGATGGTCTTGTTGCTTCCCCTAAACAGCTGGACACAGTTCACTTAATAACCTGTCTCCATACAAAGTTCTTAATGTTTCCTGATGATCCAACTTTTCTCTGTTGCTTTAACTTTGACTATAGTGGCCTACGTTTTAAATTTATGCTTAATGTTACTACTGTAACAAATGATGCATAAGACTGACATCTTCTGGATGTCAAGGCATGTAAAACTCCCACTTTTCATTTGTCATTATGTTGGGCATGTTCTCCCAAGAAATAAGAAAAATACTTGCTCTGCATTTCTGTCTCTAACCAAGGTTTGTTCACAGAGAGAAATAACTGGAGTCTTTGTTTTTAATTGCAATTACATACCATGCTTGCAAATTATTTTCCTTTCTTGGCAATAAGTTTAAATGTTTACATCATTTTTTTGCTTCTACTTTTCTCATCAGGAGGGAAATATGACTCTCTTAGCTCCTAAGAAACTAAACTTTTTTGTTCCTCTGTTTGCTTTTAATATCTAGGATTTTGCAGAAGTTGCTCTTTTCCTATACAATGATACTGTATTTCAAGTGTAATCTCTTAGAAAAGACACTGAGTGAATGACAAACACCCAAGCAAGAAGAAAAAGACCACAACGTGTACATTGCCCAAACTTCCCCTCACCTCCCCCAGCCCCCTCCATAGCAAATCCTCCACTAAACCCTAGAGCTCAACATGAAGCATATGTGAAAGCAATCACTTGCTCTGGAGAATCAATGTCTTTCTTTTCCCCTTTAAATTATTTCAGATAAATCAGTCAAACAAATAATGCAAATCTAAATTAAACCTGTTGGATGAAGCCTAGAAAGGCCCAGTGTTCCCAGAAGTGTTAAAATAACTTTTCCTATCAGCCAGCAAAGGTTTAAAAAAAAAATAAATCTAATCTAATTGGGGTATTGTGGCAACCTTATTTATAGAACATCGTTGTTTTTTAAAATACACTGCAAACTAATTTGTGTTTTTAATGCTCTGCTGCTCTTTCAATTAGGCACACATTTAGCTGAAGGAATTGCCACACCAACACTTGGGAGCCAATAAGGGAAGTAACATTTAAGTAGCTAATTAGAGCAGTGTCACACAGTCCCACAGTGGCATAGGTAGGTTTGTATCACTGCTGAACCAAACACAGGCTTCTGTCCCAGCTCCACCCATCCTGATTCACAGTGACACCTATAATTTTAATTATCCTGTAATGTTTGGTGATGCCATATACATGAGCCCTTCCAGTGGCTTATCTGCCACTTCTCAGTTTCCTCTAAAGACCTTGAGCTGTCATGTAGTGTTTTTGGGACCAATTACTTGTCTCCAGTCACTTCCTGATGATTTATAAATTAAGAAATGAAAAATGGCAAGTGCAAGCAAACTAAACATGCTCTTTAAGACATGGTAACACTCTATGATGCCACGTGGAGGTTGCACAGCATATCATGCAAAGTCTCCAGCAGGAGAGTTAGCAATTGGAGGAAAAATAAAATGAAGAATTTAAAAGATTAGGAAAAAAGTAATTATATTCATATCTAGTAGTATTTGAAAATACACACTTTAGTAACACAGCCTAGAATAAATCATAGACTCACAGAAAGTTTTGGGTTGGAAGGGACCTTGAAGATCATCTGGTTCCAACCCCCCTGCCATGGACAGGGACACCTTCCACTAAACCAGGTTGGTCAGAGCCCCATCCAACCTGGCCTTAAATACTTCCAGGGATGGGGCATCCACAGCTTCTCTGGGCAACCTGTGCCAGAGCCTCACCATTCTCACAGGAAGAATTTCTTCTAAGATCTTCTGTCCCCAAGACACTTCAAAAGCCAAGTGTGGTCTTGTTGTTAAATCACAGAACTGGGAATTAAGTTCTTTTCTCCAGAAAATGCCAAAACTTCCCTCTGATCCTCAGCAAGTGTTTTAACCTTTCAGCTGCCTTAACCTTCCAGCTCTCACACAGATAAAGTACCTAACCCATTTTAGCCCAGCCTGTCCTCAGTCTCCTCCAAAAGGGATTTCTGAATGTCCCTGAGCCATGCTGGTAAGTGTTCTTTGAGGGCTAGCACTGAAATGTTCTAGAGGGAAGTGCAAATAATTAGTAAAACTGGAGGGGTTTTGTCAGCTGAACATTGCTGGTTTTGTGAGGCTTTCTGTAGCTGTGAGTTGCCAGATGGTCCCATTCTGCAACTCTTCAGTGAGAATTTCACTTACATTAAATCTGCATCACCGGGTCAAATGCAATTCTCATTTGCTAAATGCTGAGCACCACTGGTGTAAATCCACACAAAGTGCAACAAGGTGAATATGTTCAAGTTCAAGAAATGTACCAAAAGAAAAGGGTTTTTGTGTTAGAAAGTGTGTATTAGCTACACTTTACATTTGAAATGCTTGTCTCCTGTGAACTCAGTAGATATTTTCCGTATGTCCATGTGTTGGAAGTTTCATAAAAATGCTGAGCACGTATATTTAAAATAGCTCTGACAATGTATTAAAAAGCTCTAAAATATTATGACATGGCCAACTTCCATGTTTTCTAAAATCCATGACATGACACAATATATTTTATATGTGGAAATATACATCATAAATATTGGCCAATGTCATAATATTTTTAATGTTTTATACATTGTCAAATCTGCTTTAAACACAGTATGTGTGCTATACATTTACTGAAACATAACTCAGAGAGATGCAGGAAATCAGCTATATTTTTTTTCCATGTGGGTTTATTATATGTTTTATGATTTTGTTGCTCCTTACCATACAAAGCTTTTTCTTTCTTTTTTCCTTCTTTCTCTTGCCTTCTTTCTTGCTTGCTTCCTTCCTTGCTTGCTTGTTTGCTTCTTTGCTTATTTTCTTTTTCTTCCTTCCCTGCTTTTTCTTACTTTCTTTTGCTCTTGCTTTCTTTCTTGTTTTTTCTGCCACTTCTCTTGATCCAGGCAAATGTTGCTTGATAAACAAAAAGAGACTTCATAGTTTTCTGCTGTTCACTTTTCTCTTAGCTACGCATCTGAACCAAGTAACTCCAAGCAGTGTACAGGTATGATTATGTTAACCTTGTCTAACCACTTTAAAACCAAGCAAATCACTGCCTTTCCTAAAGCTCCTCCAGTGTCAGTTTCATCCATCTCAGCCCAGCCATGGGGCTGCAGCACATTTTATGAAGCTGTGGGACCAGACAAGCACCAGCAGAGCAGCTGAAACCATGCAAGACTGAAAAATTTTTTTCTTTGTGAGTCAATATTATTGAAATGCAGCAAAACACTGCAAGGCAGGGTAAAAGCTCAGCAACTCTAAGGTGCTGTTTTCATGGGATGGTGGTTGTCACCTCACTGGCTTCCAAGAGGCCTGGCCAGTTTTGGTGTGGACTGGCCAGGTGCTGTCACTGCCACTTTCAGATGTCTACCCTTGACATCAGTGGGCACTACAAGGTGTTTAAACACAGTGTTTCCCTGCACACCAGACTCCTTCATTTCAGTGACCCAGACACAACTGAACACGTACACCTCTCAGTAGCACAGTCTCCCACATCCAAAGGCAAAATAATAGTGCAGAATGGGAGAGTTCCATTAGCATGTAATGCTATGAGATAATTTTTTACAGAAAAATACCACAAAGTAGCTACTTTCTTGCAGATGTAGACTGAAATCCTCTCCCCAGAGGTAGATAGGAAAATACTCCGAGTTCAAAAGGCAAAAGGTTTTACCTCTACATTTCTTCTTTATCAGACATGACCATGAGCTTCTACCGCAAACACCTTCATAAAAACTGCTTAGCTATGACATGAAGGAGCAACAAGTAGGTCACAGAGATGAGTTTTTGAAAATGTTTTAGTAGAAAAGGAATATATACATAATTAATGACGTTCTTAGAGTGAAAGGCAGTCATAGAGTAGTTGACCAAAAAAAACCCCAACCACAAAAAGAATAAGAAAAGAACTCAAAATGTTTTAAAATGTTGTTTCATGGTTTTGATTTTATTTTTTCAGGTTTTTCCCTTTCCTTTTTTTAGTTTTCCTGCATTTTCCCTTTAGACATGGAAGAGAAGCTTAATTAAAACAAGTTGTTCTGCAAGCAGCAGACCTAATGAAACCTTGTTTCCTGTGGGTTTTCATCTTATATCCCCTGCTGTGATAACCTTAGCTCCCTTCTCCTATCCTCTATGGCAGGCCTTGCAGGTCCCCAAAACAACAACTCAAATTCCCAGAGTCCCTACAGTTCCCCACCATGTTCCTAAAATTCACACTCTACAAATGTGCTGTCATATCCCCAGTTGCTTCCTAAACCACTGGCTTTGTCAGAAGTTGTAATAGCTTCACTATTCTTGTCACTGGCACCAAGCCAGATTGCTCACATGTCTTTAAAACTGGTATTTAATCTTCACTCCAGTATCTTGCATTAATCCTAGTGTCGCCCTATAATGTTAGACACGCAGAAGAAACATGAGAAACTACCAATGTTAACGAAAATATAGGAAATACATTCCAGAGTAGCACTCCATAAGGGTTCCCATGTATACTTGGACCTGTTAAATATTTAACTCTGAAAAAATGTTGCAACTGCATTGGCACAGACAGCTCAGCTTGTGATCCAGGCCCTGGGCCTGCTGTGTAAATTACTACTGGATTCCCTGACAGGGTGAGGACACCTGGAAACCAAAGCCTGGGAATTCAGTAGGTGGGCATCAGGCAATAAATCAATAAATAAATATTTCAAAAAGAAAAGTGCTTGTGTATGCAGAAGCAATAACGCAGAGCTGAAGAGCCCCTGTGTTCTGTGCCTGAAGGGTACAGTGAGATTTCTGGGAGCACCAAGGCATGGAACAGATCAGTAGTTTGTGTGAGCTGGTCAGGGACATTTAGGAGATGCTGCTGGGATGCCTGGGCCAAATGGTTTATACTGCTCCCTCCCTTCATTTTGCTTCTGAAGTACATGCAGCCATGCAGTGCCAATCCAACCCCATCAGGACGGCTCTTCCTCAGGAATTGGAATGATCTTATGCATTCCAGCTTCACAGAGTGGAAAGGTTGTGAGCCTGAGTGCAGATATTCAGCCCTTTCCAAAAACCCAGCCCTTTGCAAGTGCTTCTCCTCGGTCATCCAAAAAAGCACAGACACTGGCAGGCAGCAGTCACTTGTGAAACACTCTGGATGGGAAGGATGGTGCCTGAGCAGGAGCACCTTAACCTCTGAAGTGCATCCTCAGTGCTTACCTTCTGTTCATTAATCTACTTCACTTCACTTTCTGTTTTTAAGATACCTTTTCATGAGCCAAAAGTTACTCCAGTTAACCTAGAAAACAAAGTGTGCATAGCAAAAATGTGAGAGAGCACATTTGTTAATGCATTTCCCCTCTTCTTTCAGGAACACGTCCTTATAGTGTGGGCCAGTAATTCTGAAATGGGGTGGAAGAAAGAAAAGATAGCAATGGTTTTATTCTGGAAGTGTTGCAGGAAGAAAGGAAGAGTAAATGAAAGGAAAGAACCCACAGATTTAAGAAATACTGTCTGAATATAGTCACCTAATGTACAGAGGAGGTGTTAAAAAGAGCAGAAAAGAGAGTTTTACTGTAAACAGCAAGCTGAGACAGTTTGTGAAGCAAAGTGAGTGCCATCACCCCAACAGCATGAGTGAATTTTGAAAATATTTGTGGGATCTCCTAGAATGCTTATCACTCAACATTAAGCCATCTAAGGCAAGTGTCCAGGAGTACTGTGGAGGGAGGAAGAAAAATGCTTGAATATTTTTTGTGGAGGAATACTGTCATCAGCCTTGCTGGAAAGTTATTTTTTTTCTTTGGGGAAAGGCAAAAATCTTGTGTTTCTGAGATGATCCTTGGTTCAGACAATTTTTATTGTACAGGTTAGCTGAAAACAGCCGGATTTGAAACATAATTCATTTTTCCATAAGTAGCATTCTAGCTAAAAAGGTCCCCCTACACCCACGGAGAGGGTTTCATTGTTCTCTAATAATGAAATCCATGGACAGATAGCAGTGAAAAATGTATAGTACAACAGTCTTTTTAAAGAGTGAGTTCTCCCAGTACAGCACCTTGGTATACAATAGAGAGAGATGACATGAAGACAGACAGCAACAACTTCTGCAGCTAGGGGTGGAAGGAAGGAAGGAAAGTGTCTCCCATATGAACCTCAGAGGGGCACCTTGCTCCCAACAGGATAAATATACCACTCCTGAGAGCCCAGAGAGCAAAGCAGGAGAAGAACATGGATAATTGCATTTGAAAAGAGAATTACAAGCAACCTGGGTGCACCGTTCGGAGGTCTGGTTCCTCCATGGTCTCCCCAGGTACTTTGAGAGAGCACAAACAATTACAGCTATGGTGAGAGTAAGAGTGCAGGGAAGGGATAAGAGAGGGACTGCCAAAAATAACGCTCCGTAAGCTGCAGGAGCAGTGATTGAGAAAACAGAGTCAGGGCTCCAACATACAGCCATGTGTATGAATCCCAAACAGAGCAGTGAGTGTTGACTTCAAACTGCAGAGCTTCTCGTGGAGGGGGAGAAACCCCAGTAGCTCTTAGTTCTGGTGTAACTACACTTCCACTTGCCACATCTTATATCCTGCTGTAATTGCGTCCCAGTGAGCCATGCCCATGCTGCATATGTACTTCCCAGACTGCCCATATGCTTCTTAAGTGGTGAACTCATCTAAATCACCCCTCTCATTTACCTCCTACAGAAACTATTCATGGCCAGTCTATTTCTATTCTGACCAGATCGCTGATGCTCCACAGGACTTTGTGGAGCCAACCCTACCGAGATAATTGTCAGATTTAGAACTGGTTACGAAAAGCTCTTCCCAAAAATATTTATTTGGTTAAAAGAATCCTTCAAATTCCTGTGAAGAGCAGGTGATTGTTTTTATCAACATATACCCTCAATTCTTATGACATCTCTTTATATAACTGTAGGCACCAGGCACATTAACGTCTCTGGGGCCATGCTTGTGTCATTCACATATCAGGCTGACAAAAGCTGACAAGCAGACCTGAAGGTGAACTCAAGATGTCTTAAAAGTCATGAACAAGTTCATTCATGTCCAGAGGTACAGCACACACAGTGGAGGAACAAAGTGTCAAAGCTGCCCTTGGCCAAATTTCCAAGAGCTCCTTTTCCACAGCAGAAGTCAGATTTTCTAAACATTTTCTAGATCTCTAAATAATGGGCTGTACTATTATGCAGCATCAATCCAAGTGGTTGAAGTCATTTGACAGCATGGCCACTCATTTAAATACCCAAAGAGGCACAAGGTCGTTCTGAAAAATCAGAGCTAAAATGTGGTGGTTCAGAACACTTGAGAATTGGGTATGAAAAGGTGAAAGAGGCTCAGCTCCTTCAAACACATGTTCAGAGGTGATTACCAACATAATGCAAAGTCTCCCTGATTCAAAGCAGTATGTTTGTTTGTATTCAGGATTTTCCCGAAAGATCATTTTTGGTGGAGGACATCAGCATTTCACCTGGATGTGTGTAAGGTGTAGGCAGAATTAATTGACATTTTCAAAATTTTAAAGGCACTATGAATTTTAATGAAGGAGGGTTAGAATAGAAAGTCTTGCTCATGTGTGGAGTTCTTGTCCTCATATAGCACCTCTCCTCATACAAGATGGAACAGAGCTCCAGCTTTCTGTTCCTTCTGTTCCTTTCCTTGCAGAGCAAAAGAAAAAAGAGACAATCAAATATGTCACTATACAGTGTTGTGGGTAGGGAAGACAGTAATAGATAGTATTTAATAGATTTTTTTTTTAATAGAGTGATAGATGGCTTTTGAAGGCTGTCTCTTCTAAAAGAGTGAAACACATTGTTCAGAGTGGCCCAATGAGACACAGCTATGAACTAGGGAACAAAAGCACAGGAAGGAAAATTCAAGATAACTGTCAGGAAAAACTTCCTAATGGTGTGATACACAGCCTAATACTGTGGAATAATCTTCTAAGAGAAGAGGTGAAAGCCCAGCTGAATGAGTAATTTTAAAATTAGACTGTAGGAAACAATTCGGTGCTGGCAAGAGGAATGGACAAGATGACCTCATCAGCCTTTTCCATCTCAGATTTCTACGGTTCTGAGGACAGAGAACAATAAAAAGCCACTGCACAGATTTAGTCCCAGAGAGAGTTGCAACGGGATAAGTGATATTGGCTATTAAAAGATGTAGATTTCAAAAGAGATTGTAAATGAGGAAAAGTGGATGTGAGGAGAGATGAAGTCATCAGTGTGTTTATAATGTAGACTTGGAGGCAATGATTGGCAAAGTCCTGGGCAAGGCACAAAAAATTGGAAAAAACCAAAGAGATAAAAGGCAGCAGAGCATGGGGTAGGGAGTCTAGACAATTCTACATGAAATGAATTTGCACTTAGCAGGTGCCAGCTGTGCATAACTCTCACTCATTAAGAGCCATCAAGTGTCAGGGCAAAGCCGTTTTTAATACTAAAAGATTGTGTGGGAATTTAAGGATGATGCCTGGGTAATTGGAAAGAGAGCAATACGGATGTTGTGCTTTTGCTTCCCAGCCCTGCACATCTGCTGGGCTCACCAGCATCTGCAACAACAAAGGAAGTCCCCACTCATTTGGCTGGAGGGCTCAGGGTGTGTGGATTTGTCTTCTGAGCCAATGTCATCACGGGCTATTTTCTCAGCTAGTACTGACAATTAAGGACACGTGGATTTCCTTTTGCTCATGCCAGGCACAAATCTGGTTCTTTAGTACTTATTAGAGCACAAAGCACTGCAAGAAAGACTAACATTCAGAATTCACCTTAATGCAGCACAGGTAACTAACTCCACAATTATTTTCTGTTGGGAAGATGAAAACAGACATCAGCATAACAACCACTATGAATGTTCAAATTGTCTCTGTGAAACTGAAAACACAGTGTATTTTGGCCATTTTGGGAAGGGTTGAGAGTATCTGTTCCTGGTTTTTTGCAAGTGGATTTACGGTTTATAAGTATTCAAACCTGTTTTCAGGCAGCTCCCAAACCGTATTTGTGATATGTGCTGGATCACGTCCTGACATATTATTTCTTCTTGTTGACTGGATGACTTTTTAAGCTGTGGTATAACAAATGGCATGACATGGACTACATTGTTCAAAGTTCATGAAAATTCCAAAGTGCTCCAAAATTCCAAATACATTATTTCATTAAGACATAGTGAGCTCTGGAGTATTTGCAGAAAACAAATATTGTGGGCCTCCCCATCACTAACAGGCAGAAAGAAGCTAATCAAACATGAATAATTTATGCATCAACCAACTTCTTCAACCAGTTTCAAGATACAAAAAACACAAGTGTATAATGGCCTAAAAATATTATGAAATCCAGTTAAGAACTTAGAAGTGCATTGGAAAATGATGGATTTCTATAGTAGTAATAGTGATGCCATCACGGTTGCTAAAGTACCTGTTTAAACTGTAAGACATAAAAGTCACTGTACGCCATGCAGGGGAGTCCTATATTATTTTAAGCAACATGCTAATCGTACGTGGGAAATTTCATGTTATCCAAAATAAGAAATAGGAAGTAAATTCTCAGGAAAAAATATGGAAAGAAACTTAATTCAGGGAGAAGTGCATTTACTGTATTTATTCTGTGTTCCTTTTTAGAAGTACCATGGTATTAGTAACGGTTGCAGATATTCTTTTCCAAAGGAAAACAATCTTATTTAAAGCATACATTATTAAATGTTGTCATACATATAAAATATAATTAATTCTGTATTATGTCACAGAATATATATTTTTGGCAATATATTTTTTCTGTCATAGACTCCGATATAATACCTTAGACAGAAACTAGCAAATTCACCTACTATTAAATAGCTGTTAGGATGTGATTTATTCTTCCCTAAACTCTTGATCCTCATATATTGTCAGGTTGCTATTTATTATTGTTAGTTTTGCTCACTGTCATCATGAACATACCTTATTTGATACCATAAATGCAGATGAAAGTTGCACAGCATTTTACAAGTGAGATAAAGTCTTTTCAGGCACTTTCTAATGTAAGCAATGGACATTATTTTAGAATACTTCCCTCAAATAAGTAAAGTAATTTTGAGGGCACCTGGATGAGGGAAGGATGCTGCCATTAGCAGAATTTAGAATATCTTCTTTAAAATGCATTCTAAATGAGTATGCAATAAAGCTGGGTATCAGCAGATAGAAATTTGAAAAGGGGAGATATAGGGGGACCTGAAAAATATGTTATTATAAAACATTGAATGACTGAGGAAAAAAGAGAAAGGCACAGTACAGAAAAGCAAAACCAAGAGTATTATGTGCAAGAAACAAACACATATTACATCAAGACTGGAGTTCAAAGAGGTTTTGCTTGGTTTTATATATAATTTCATAAAACTTGTAAGTTTGTCTTATATAGTATTTCTAAAAAAAAAAATCAATATTATAATGGGGGCCACCTTGAAATACTTATTGGGTGAATATAGGAATGCATTAATTTCACTGTAGGGATATGCTTGCAAAATGAAGCTTAATTAATTCGCAAAATTTCTTTGAGCTCTGATTTTCTAGAGTGTTGTCTCTCCCTTATACCTGTAGTATGATGAGCCACTGGAATAAAAATGCTTGCTGCAATAAATAAGTTTTACTTGAACTGAGATTTTTCTGAGATGACACAAGGTAAGGTCATGATGTCAGAGTTTTATTCAGCCCTTGAGCTGCCTGTTACAGCTCAGCATAACTGTTGCCAGAGAGAATAGCTTTAGTGGTCTAAACCTGATGTCTGAACAGACATCCTGGAACCATAAGGTTTGAATATTGGCAGAGCAGAGCAAGTTCTTCATCCTTCTGTGGTAGCTCTGTTTTATTAGTAGGCAGTTCATTGAACAGGGGATTTAAACCATGCCCTTGGAACCCAGAACTCATGTGAAAATTAAAACTTCCTTGTTTTCCATGAGCCCATGTGGTCACAGGTCAAAGTTTCCCATTCTTCCACTTCTGGGTTTTAAAGTGTTCATTTTCTGTCATCTACTGCAGGGATGGATGTGTGGCAGCAATGCTGTGCTGTGAAAAGTAAAGCACTGTGGGAGCCTTTGCAATGAAAACTGCTACACTGAAGTTAATCATAATTATCATTAACACATATGTGAGCCACTTTCAATGTGTTCTGTCCAGACCACAGTTAGAGCTGCTAGAGACTAACCAATTGACTTACAATTTATAATCCTGTTCTCAGCATACTCTGCAGTGCTTGGGGACTGTTTAGTACCTCATGCATTTAAAGCTCAGGACCTGTGGTGATATTGCCTATTATCATGATTTAACACTGACTAATACCCTGCTACTCCTGGCAATACCAGCTATTTGTTGAAAGAGAGAAAGGATTAAAAACATAGCTGGGGCATTCACTGCTAGTTTTTGTGTTACTGTGCAATGAATTTTGATGGTAAATATTCCTACGGAATTTATATACTTAAATAAACCCTTTTCTGACTAAATTTGGCCCAGTGAGGATATCTTCCATATATGGGACAGTATGTATAGATGAGCCAACAGAAATACATGTATAGGGATATATCTGTGCACATAACTGTGGGCAAACACAATGTCCATAATGCATTTATAGCAAGTGTCATCATGAGTACACCCCAAGTGCTTCACTGGCTGTATGTTCATGGGTCAGTACAAGCAGTGCTGAACACCCCCCAGGTGGAAAGCAGCAGACGTTCTGCACCAGCAGCTCTACACAGCTGTATTTGCGGAAGGGGAAGCAAAGGCTTCCAAATCAAATTGTTGTAAAATTTAGATAGGCAAAATTCAGCTACCAGAGTTGGACTTGGCTGACGTTCTGAGCCTTTACTTGCAAAAGGTCCCAGGTGACCTCTACAACCACAAATGGTGTGTATCTGGTTTTGCATATCATTCAGGAGATGGTAACATCTTCATCACCTTGCACAGCACTGCTTTGCCACAAGAACTTTAGCAATACACTATTCTGTTCTGATTGTTTCTTCTAACCCCAAGGCTGTGGTTTAGCCCTGCTTATCTCCGGTCTACCCACCTCACTTGTCACCTCTGATGTCTTCAGGAAGTCCAAACAGGCACAAGGTTACAAGTGGGCTGTTATAGGAGGATTTTATAGGGAATGGAAATGAAAACTGATACATGCAAGCTATATTGTTTCCAAGTTAGAAGAAAAGAAAAGTATGGAAGACTTTGCAGACGACACAAAGCAATTTGGGAATGCTGGGAACTGCTGAGGCAGTTCAGAAGAGGTAAACCTGCAGCCTGGAGAAAAGCATTCATTAGGACACCCACCCAAAAAAATAAAATAAAATGCAATATCTGAGTTCAGTATACCTTTATTGTATTCCTGGAAAGTTCTTGGCCCATTTCAGTTTCCACTACCTAAGAAAAAGCCCACAACAATGAAACTTTTTGGTTAATAGAACAAACTTGGCTCCTGATGTTGGAGACCTGCATTTATTTCTCAACTCTGCCACTAATATTCAGAGTGTTTGGGCAAACCAATACCACATACACTCTGAAGTCAAGGAATAAAATTCAGTCTTTAGCCCATAGTATTTTCCCCGCTTTTTACACATCAGTCCACCAGCTGGGCTGTGATGTCCAGGGACACAACAAGCATTTTCTGGGCTTGTGTAGTGCAAGACACAATGGAGCCTGTTTCACACTACTGTGGCAGAAACAATAACATAACTGAAATTATTAAGATGGTGCACTTTCAACTCAAACTAATATCTTCACTAACAATGTCTCCAGGAACATTTATCCCCTGCCAGTAATTCCTCTTACCTGCCAGAATCTGTTCCACTGAATTTGGAAAGGGTTTCTTTAGAACTGAATTGACTGTGGAACTGTCTTTTTATTATTCACCTATTTGCTTCATCAAAACTCCTGCTCCTCTGAACTTTATGTGTGAGAACAAACAAAAAGAACAAAAAAAAATCCCAAAATTCTAAATGTTGCAGGTGAACAAAAATGCTTTCCTTGCTTTTTTTTGCCATCATACCATCAGAAAGACTATCAGGACACATTTCTCACTGTGTGATTACAAGGCATCATGTTCCAACTGACTTTGTTCAGGAAGATTGTCTTAGGTACGCAAAGTGACTACCCAAGAACAGGACACACAACACCACATTCACAAGCCAAGACAACCACAGCACTCTGTTACAACTATTTTTAATTGCCCCTTGCTTAAGAAGAGAAAAATATTTATGTATTGAATGGCAAAATCCCTCTAGTTTTTTAGAAGTGTCTTAATTCTTGGTTTATTGTATTAACTGTTTTCCTAAATTCACTCAGCATTCTGTCCATTGTATCACACTCAGCCTGTGCAAAGCTGAGCTGATAGTTTTTTGAAGCTGCCATTCTCCACAATGGTTAGGAAGAGGGAGGAGTAAAGGATGGAGAGCCAAGAGCCAAGGAGAAGGATGTAGTGGAATGAAAGATGATCAGGGAAGGGAAAGGGAGAGTCTGTTTTGTTAATGCTGCTCTGGCCACCTCTCATGTCTTCCTCTGAATTTTTTAAGTTCTTCAGCTGCATGTATTTAGCTTTCTGGCTGCTTTTGTTTTTTGGCTACCCAGCCTCTCTCTTTGCATCTACTCATTTTCTTTTTTTTTCAAGAAACTTGCTTAAGCTTTTCCGGCCACGTCTCTCTCACATTGTGTGGCCGCTTGTCTCAGCTTCCTTGCCAGACTCCCAGCCAGGGCTTCTTGGCTTAGACCTCCCCCTACTGCTAGATGCTGTTAGGGAGATGCAGAAATCTGCAGTATTGTGTGGGCACAGAGCATCAGACACCTTCTTACAGGCCATGGGGTGCTTCATCTCTGCTAACAAGGCAAGGTGATGAGGACTAATCTGCCTGGCTCCCTTCTCACCTCACAGATCACACAGCAAAAATGTGCCTGGAGAAAATTATTCCTTCCTAGCTTTGCCTCTCCTGGGGTATTAATATGCAGTAATGGATAAAGCAGTCAAGGGCAGCCAAGACAGCTCCTAAAACACCCTTTGTGCCAGGACAGAGGTCTCCAACAGGCAAAACAAAGTTTAAGGTAGCAATTTCCAGATGCTCTGCTATTGAATTCTTGGAATTTAAGACACTTCATGTACACTCATATGCATTTGTCTATCTACTAGCCAGGCTATTTATAATGTTTTGTTGCACTAGATAGTAAACTGTATTCTTGTGATAAAAAACATCTATATGAAGCTTCTGTGGATATTTTGTACACTCCTCTGTTTATATAGTCTTTAAGTAGGAAAACATGAGAATTACAAAATGAGGTTTATAAAACTGCTTCCTGTAGCACTACCTGATAAATCAAAAGCAATTCACAAATGTAATTACAAAGAAGCTTAGTCTTAAACATACACTTTGGCAAGAGAATGGCACTGTTTACACCACATGTAAGATTTGTTCTTAGGTATAAACTCTGTTCCCACTCTAATGAGAGCAGCACCAAAATAATTTACCCATTAGTGAAGGGGAACAAGAGAACAGTGGTGTCAATGCTGCAAAGTTACATACACCCTTTCAAGCATATAATGGCAAATCTATCCCAGGAGCCAGGAAAGGGACAAACTCCCCACTCCAGCATGTAAAAAGCTGAGAAATGGGTCAGGTCATTGAATTTCTGATTCATCAGTATATGTTCACAGAAGCAGTAGTTGCGTATGCGGTTTATGAACTGCACTGAGGAACAAAAGTATTGAAGGGTTGGATTGTCCTCTTTACTCTCACTACATTGTCCAGTTCATTTAGCCACAGGCTGCTCCCAGACCCTTAGCAGCCCTTACAGCAGAGTGTGGTCTACAGAAGTCTTCTTCACTCATTTAAGCAAAGTCCTGGTGACTAGGGAAAGCAGGGAGCTCATGAAAAACTTCAAATATGAAATAGCAAGCAAAAATCAATCTGTTCCCTTCTCTGGCAAGTTCTCAGCTCCTATAGTCTTCTGGCATCTCCATTGCTTTTGTACATACTCCCAAGTGTTGTCTGGCATTTGATCTCTTGACATGGACAAAGGGAGGCCATACTTGGCTATCAGCATCTCCAAGTGTTCTAACATACTCATGCTGCTTTAAAGCTAAGTGGTACCAACCAAAAGTGTGGGGAAAAAATAGCCAACAAAAATACCAGACAACTGTAAATGTAAAGTTTTACATTAACAAGTAAAATTCAATTTTCTGTCTCATTTTTGTGAGTGTCATTAGATTAAAAAGGGCTTATTAAGGAGATATTTTAGCTATTTCAAATAATTTCAGCTGTCAGAGATTGCCCAGTCACCCTGGTATGTGGAGCAACTCTATGGCAATGAGTTAGTGGTGGTGATATAAAGAACTGAACTTGGTAAAAGAGAGGATTGTGGTCCTTCACAGAGGACAGACCATGTGCCCTGGTTGGGGTAGAGAATGATTCAGAAATGTTGAAAAATATAAATGTTTTTTATCAACATAAAAGAATTCAGTAAAGAAAAAAGCATGTTGAAATTTTCTAGATCTGACAGTGGCCCAAGTTTTGGGAAGAAAATTTTGGAAGTGGAAAAAAAAGAGAAGTCACAAACCCAATCAGCAGTTCATTGGTACAGACATGCACCATCATTTCCCATTCCTGTGTACATGTGGAGCAGGAACAGACTCTGCTACTAAGCTTAATTCCATTGGATGTTTTTAAACTACCTTAAGAAAAATAAATTTCTAATGCACGTATGTACCAAATCAAACAAGTCCATAGAATTCTTACTAAAATATATGGATTTTAGCATTATAAGCATTATTTATCTTTATTGAGTTTAAAGAGTCATCCAAGTGGCTTTGTACAATAAAAGCCAACAAATATCTAAGTTTCTACCCTTTTTTCATTAGAAGTCTCCCACTGAATACATGTCTTTAATGAAGCTGATCCAATGCTATGACTTTTAAAGGTCCCTCCCAACCCAAACTGTGCTATGACCCTACGATTATTCTGCCAGCAAAATGTCATTCAGGGATCTTTTTAAAACAGAGAAATGCATCTATTCCCTTATTATTGCAAGAGCATTCCAGTTTCCATTGAAGTCCATGGGAAGATTCCCTTTGATTTCCATGGAGATTGGCTTGTTTCATGGTAGTTTTACATTTCTCTGACAGTGATACAAATCAGGGAAAAAGAACTATTTATAATGGTACAAATAAGAAGAGAGGAAGGTCCACAGATTTTAATAATCACATTACAAGGACATTCTCCACAAATTGCTGTTATGTATAGCTAATGGTCAAATATTAATAAAATATTAATTTGTATCTCAACACCTTTTTCTTAAATTGTAGACAGTTAAATATGTAATTTATTTTGTGTCATAATAGTGTCATAGAAAAACTGTTTACCTGGGATTCTTAATGAGAGAATTTTATATGAAATAAACTTTGCCAAGTGAATGCTAAATTCCACCAGTTTTTCAGATGTTCCTCACTGCTTTTCTTACAGGATTTTCTAATTATCCTATTAGCATGTATTACTTATTTCTTTGTGTTTTGCAGCTTGTATTTCCTTTAAAATTAAGACAACATGTTAAATTCAAGCCATTCTTTTACTTTCCACATCAACAAGTTACTGTCATTATGACTGAAGTGTTGTGATTCACCATCATGAGAAAATGTAAGATGCAGAATAGAATAGGAAGAGGAATAGTAGTGCTTTGCAGCTGTACACTCTCTTTCCTTCAGCAGAAGCAGTCTGTTGTCACAGTAGTTCTCTGTAGGTACAGACACAGAGCAGCAAAAGCTGAACAGAAAATGTGGGAGTGAGTTTGAGACTGATTTTCACAGTGCAAAGTCAGACCAATGTGTCCTTGACTTCTTCCTCTAAATAATGCCTTAAAAATCAAAACCATTTAAAGTTTATTGTGGAATCCAAGTCAGTGCTACCTTCCATAACTGTTTCTTGTCATATTGCAAGATTAGCTTTGAAAGATGTTTAAATGACCCTCATATGGCCATCACTGAATGCTCTTTGATGACTGAATCATAAGTTTAGTGTTCTCATTTCCTGTGCAGTGAATAACAACATAAATTAAATAAGCAATATACCAGCAGTGGTATTAATGTGCTGCTTTGCTGACAATCTCACAAGGGATGCAAATGATGATTACACAGACATACACATTGCACCCTTCAACTCCTCCAGTGTTTTTCCTTTCAGGTTTGGACTAGCACACCTCTGTAGGGCAGCATGTGAAAACTGGAGCAGTTCTGTGGTAAGGCAGAGAATTTTAATCTCCAGGACTGTGATTCAGACACATTTTACAGCCCCTGAATTCAACATGCATATTTAATTTAATTTTTTTTCTTAAAAAAATCTGAATAGGCCCTTTCTAGAAGAGCCACAGTCAGAATGAGGCAACTGCAGAGTCTGTGCAGCTGACATGGCCAAGGATCTCAGTGCACAATAAATTGTGACTGAAGAAGCCTCAGAGAGGGACTTTGGACACGTCTGAGCTTAGGCCATTTGACTGCACAATTCGTCTTGTAGCTGAATCTCTCTCACCACGTCTCTACTGATTGTGGGTTCATTTGTCTGAGGAAACTCACATCACAGTAACTATTTCCACAATGGAGCTGCAGAAGGAGTTATGTCTGTTTAGAGATTTAAATATATCTGTGGATCTGGACCTAAATTCCAAGAGATATTACAATTTGGCAAGTACTTCTAGTCATTCAGGTACAGAAACCTTCATATTTTAAACCTGCCAATATTAGCAAGTTTAGAACCTTTCCAGAGGCAAATGATTCCAGGAATAAGGAGAAGGACAGCATTCTTTTGAGCAACAAGAAACTGAAATCTTAGGAGCCTCTGAGTCTGTTTATGTGTGTGACATTGTGGAACATGCTGTGAATTATAATTGACAGCACAGACTGTAAAATTATGGTCCCTTTCTAACTGCTGTCTCTGCACTTGAGCCCTGTGGTATCATTTCCCAGGGACATGCATTTCTCATCCTTTAATCTGGAACCACTTTCATGCCCTATACAGACTCCATTACACACCCATAGAGACTATCTCTTCCATGAGGATGCTGTCCAGATGTCTGGGACTTACTGTCTGGGGACCTCATGGGACAGAAGACATCTGACACTTGAGCCCAGAAATTTATTGTCGATGCAGAAGTACAACACCAATAAAAGTGACTTCAACTTATGTGAGTATTTCTGAAATGCTGTTAATAATATAATGTGGTGATAACCAACCTCATAATCTGCTTGCAAAACTACACGTTACTAACTGACCATGAAACAGTTTTTCCCATTGTACTATTGTGGAAACTTCATGCCTGCAGGCAAATAACTTTGGTTAAGGGGGGGAAGGTCTTGAGAACTTTCATGGGCTTGTGACAAGAACAGCTTGTCTGAGTCTAATTTTACCCAATAGTTGCATAAATGAATTTTTAAAACATGATACATATTCTTAATGTCTAATCCAGGACTATGCGGTTTCATGCAGGGCTAATCCCATGGAGTAATATATGACTTAAAGCCTTGGATCAGAAAACTACTGAATATCAGTTATAACAAAATTGTGGTGCCTGATGATAGCTAAAATAAATAGAAAAGAGTGGCACACAAGCAAAAAAATAGAAAAGACAGATAAACAGACAGAAAAAAATGTAGAAAAGACAGAAAAGACAGTATGAAAAAGTTTTTGTCTGCAACACTGAAATTCCCTAAGATACAACTTAAATACTTGGAATAAGGACTACATTAGTCAAAAAAACAGATGTCAATTAAAAATTTTGTGTTGGGCAAGCCCATAAGAAAGAGAAGCTACGCTTGAATGTTTAAGTCAGAGGATTAAGGGAATCATAGCAGAGACAGAAAAATGCTGGGGGACATGAAAATGTGCTTCCTCAGGCAGCTGCCTCTCAGAAACATAGCCCTGCACTTCATTAAATTGGTGAAAATTTCAAGAAAAAGGGCTCCCCAGGGCAGGAGATCCTGTACACACATGTGCTCCCGAGAGGTATAAGGCTATGCCTCTTCGGATTTTCCCACCTCTCTTTGCCTTGCCCGACTCGAGGACTTGACAGCCTGGTGCTGTCCTTCACTACGACTTTGTTCATGTGGGCAAGAGCAAGAACTGCAGTGACTGAGATAGCAGATGTTCTCTTTCTGGGTTACTTTTGGGACTTGTCTCTGCTCCTTCTCCAGCTAGCAGTGGGACACCTTTGCCCATCATCCCTGGGGGATCCTTCCCATCTCAGCCTTTCCAGGCCTGTAGGTCCTTGCCTTGTTTCTCTAGATCACACAAACGTTTTATTGGTGACTCCTGTAATGGATTAAGAGGAGAGTTTCTTACATGACTCCAGCCTGCTTGTGTCACTTTGTATCACAAGCTATCAGACAATATATCAGACAAGTACTCACTTCAAGAATGACAGAAAATTGCCTCCTGAGTACACTCCACAGAGCCAAGGGATCACTTCCATGCTGTCCTTTGATGGCAAAGGGGATTGCACATGCAGCATCCTGGAGGACAGACCTCTGAGCCAGCACTGACCTGAGCACCATCAGCCCTTGCATTGTCCCTGCCCCAGGGCTCACAGCCACAGCATTTGTGTCAGCAGAGCCTTTCTATCTGCTCTGTCCCTCCTGAGCCATGCTGGAGGCAGCAGGCAGAAAGCCTGGGACCCAGCAAGAAGAGAGGCAAACTCTTGCTGTGAGCACCTGCTGTGCCAAGGAGCTGTGGAAATGCTGCTACAGTGGAGAGGAGTCAACAGCCACCAGATGTGAGGGACAATCTCCATATGTTGAGGGAATGTCAGGCTCCCACAGCTGGGAAAGGTGCTTACCACCATAATGACAGAGTTGCTCTGTAACCCCTTCTCTTCTCTCCTATTTACTCCTGCCAAATCAATCAGTGAGTTCAAAGCTGCAACCGAACTCGGACAAGAAGGGGATGATTACAGAGTGCAGCACTATTCTGTGTGTAAACCAGAGCACTTACCATTATCTAATGCAATGGCTTCCACGGTGTGCTACCCACAGCTCATGGAAGCCTGTTCAGCCAGGCTGCCTTGGCTCTTCATCACATCCCAACCTCATATTTCAGCTCTGGAAGCCTTTAGTCATGTCCCTGAGCATCAGTGCCAGCTAGGAAAGCAGTCGTTATGCTCTCTTGGGCTTCTGCTACCTTGATGGTCCAAGTCTCCTAAATGACACTTGTAAGACAGCAAAGGAGCCTGTTCCTAACTTTAGCTGATGAATTAGGCAGCCAAATCTATCACTGCTTTTCCCTTGGATCTTGTGAAATATTATCAGAAGAGATAATCCACTGTGATAAATAAAACAAAACAAATGAGCTCCTCAACAGATGGTTTCACTACTAAAGTCTGAAATGAGAGCTGAGAAAAGCTTTATCTGCTATAACACAATATCTCACCAAATGCTGACAGATTTTTCCTGTTGTTCATATTTATATGATGAAAGCAATCAACAAGATTTTTCTTAAAAGGCAACCCAGAATCTCAGCCCAGCCTCAGACAAAGCTTTTATTTCCAGATGTTCTTCTCTTCGTAACATGAAACATAAGAACTCTTGTAACAGGGTCAAGCCAAAGATCCATCTACTCTGATGTCCCAAAATCGAAAGAGAGCAGATGAGGGTGGTTTAGAGTGTGTATAAGAACATAGCAAGTAAACCAGGGTCCTTTGCCTACTCTATCCTCCTGGACTCTGGTGTGTTTTTACTTAAAATCATTGTCCTTTTGCTATAGCATTAGCCTTACACACTAGGCAAAATTCGGTATAATTAAAAGAATATGGTTCTTGGATGGGTGGATTAAGTGAAAATCACTTACCATAAACATTTAAAACACATACAAACCTAAATTCCATGCATATAAACATTTTACCAAAATATGTTATTTGTTTGAATTAAAACTGGAGTGGGAAGACAAGATCATTCTCCAACAAAAACCAGTTTACTTGAAATGTTAAAAACTTTCCCTTTCACTGCAAATATTACTCTTCCACTACAAAGTCTTATACATCTCTGCAGAAATATTTACCCTTTGTCTTTTCAATTCCCCACCTGTGTTCCTGTTTAGTTTACCTTAGAAAAGCTATCGTCTTGCCATTTTTCTAAAAACAAAAGATCCCTGTTAACCACAAAGAGAAAACAACTATTCTGAAAACATGCATGATCAGGATATACAGACACATTGATCCAAACACTATGCTCTGCTTGGTCTATATTGGTATGGAAGCAGCTGCACATTTGAAATAATCACATTCAATAACTTCTGATTTGTGGCAGCATAATCAAGATCAGTCACCTTTGCCTGGCTGATTCCAACATAGATACAAGCCTAGAGAACAGGCCTCTGCCTTTATCCAATGGGGTCTCTATTTCTAGTATGAGATCCCACACAGTAGCCCCCATATACAAGAGAGCACTGAAAGACTGTGAAAAAAAACTGGCTAGGTCTCTTAAAAACATGTTGTGAAGCTGGCTAGGTCTCTTAAAAACACATTGAGAAGCTGGACGTTTTAGGTTAAAAACACAAAATAATTTTTTGAATGATAAATTGGTCTCTGCTTATGAATTTTATGCTGCTGGAAACAAAAGAAACCACTATATGCACCTTATGGTAAGGTTTAAATAAATATTAGTTAAAAAAGCAAAAGTGCGGTCTCCTTTATTGCCAATTACAGGTTTACAAAGTTAAACAGGGAAAAGTAATACTATAGCCAAAACAGACTTCCAGAGAGCCCTCCAGAGTCTCACTTGCTGTTCACTGGACTAACATTAGTTATACTTTTATACCACAAGAATGGGCAGGGAGTATTATTAGGGTTTTGGTAGCTTTATGATCAGCTTCATATTCAAGATATTTTCTTCCAGAAATCTCCAAGTTTATGTGTAATCCTAAAGGAATATACCAGTGAATTGGAACAAGCAGTAGTAGTATTTGCAAGGAAAAGAAAGAAGCCAGGCTCGGGGTCAGTTTAGAAGTAGATAGAGCTGTAAAATTTGGTTCAACACATTCAAAGCAAGTTGCTGGCTTTCTGTTCCCTGTGTTCCAGGAAGAGAGCATTCTTTGGCAGGCACTTCATTTAGAGGTTTCAATTTATGGGAAAGAGGCTTGCCTCAAAGAGGTTATTTTTTCTTATTTGACCAAGGTTTGGTGTTTTCCATCATTAGAACTCTTTGCCTCAAGAAAAAAAAAGTTAATTTTCAACAGGTTTGTTTTCATCCAGATAACCAGGGGTTCCTAGGATTTTGTACTAAGGCATTCCCAGACCACAGTGAAAGCTACAAAGAAAGACTTTAAAATGTAAGAAAATAAAAGTACCAACCCTTAACCAGATGTGTGTGAACTTTGTGCACACCCATAATGATCCTACTGCTGTAGCAGCACATCCAGGTGTGCCCAGGTAAGCCAGGGAAGGAAGCTTACATTTTGCACAGAGCTGCATCATCCTTGCAGCAGAATTCACAGAATTCACAGTTGAACCCACAATTCTTGAGTAGTAATTCAGCACTGCTAACCACAAAAGAAAAGAAGGCTATATCTCAGTTTCACCAGCCTTACATTGTCTAAAGATCTGGCCCAATACACACTCACTGTGAGATTTCCATAAAATATAGGGGTTCTTGGCCTATCTGGTTTCCTATCTCAGATTTCAGATTTTTTTTCAAGAAGAGTGATTTTCACTAAAAGAGGCATTGTGCATTTTCCAAGAGTTAGTGTGCATGTAGCAATGGAACATAATTGCCATAAGGATTTACATGAGGTAATGCCATCTGCATCACATCTCTTTTGCTATGGAGAAAACACTAAAATGTAATTTGAGGTCAAGATCGTAGGGATTAAGATTACTGCTTCTTTTAAAGTACACTATAAAGACAGAAATTTTAAGTGGACTTATAAAATGAAAGGATCCCTGTGTCAAGCCATATTTGCAGCACATTTCCTGTTATTGCCTAGAAGAGTATTTAAAACTGACGTAAATGCCCACTGTGTTGTACCTTGATGCTTGTACCACATGCCCTTTTTCCATTTGATTGTGTTGATTCAGGAATCCGTTTGCCCAATCTTAAAAATATTTCAGAAAGCAACTTCATATCTTGAATCCCAAGGTAGGATGAATCTCTATTAACTTGTCTACATTGTGTACATTTTAATTTTGTGGTGTGGCCCTCTAAGTATTGCATTCATTTCACCTCATCCTTTGAATTACATTTCATACAGCACATAGGAGCCCTCTAGGCTGGATTTCTCTTGCTCAGAAAGGAGACAAGACAAGCCTTCAACAATTCAGCTGGAGATCTGGAAGCATAAATGTTAAGCAACCTCAACCACAGAAAGTGCTCAGCAATACCTAAATCCAGACCTCCTCTCTATGCCTGACCTCTGTACTTGTGGCTGTACCACGACTTTCCTGCAGCTTTATTTGCCTCAGGGCAATAGTAGCATCTCCTTTATTCTCTGGCTTTGACACTGCTGAGCAGTCTTGGGAATCCAGAGAGGTCCCAGCTGACTGGAAACTGGGATTGTCCCAATTTTCAAGAAGGGCAAAAAGTGGACCTCAAAAATTACAGGTTTATTAGTCTCACTCTGTTTCCTGCTAAAGTTATGGAGAAGATTAGTCTGGAAAGTATTGAAAAAGACCTCAAGGACAACACAACCTTTGGTCACAGCCAGCACGGCTCCATGAGACGAAAGTCCTGCTTATCGAACCTGATTTCCTTTAGTCAAGGGAAGCCAGTTGACATAATCCTTTTGGATTTCAGCAAAGCTTTCAATACTGTCTCTCACAGGATCCTTCTGGACAAAATGTCCAGCATACAGCTGGATAAACATATCATGTGATGGGTGAGCAACTGGCTCATGGGTCAGGCACAAAGGGTTACAGTGAATGGGGTGACATCAGGCTGGTGACCTGTCACTGGTGGGGTTCTGCAGGACTCCATCTTCAGCCCAGTTCTCTTCAATGTCTCCATAAATTACATGAATGCAGGACTGGAAGGGATACAAAGCAAGTTCACAGACAATATAAAATTGGGAGGAGCTGTCGACTCCTTGAAGATGAGGCCTTGCAGAGAGACGTCAGCAAATCAGAAGCTGGGCAATCACCAGCCATATGAAGTTCAATAAGAGAAAGTGCCAGATTCTGCACCTGGGAATCAGGAATCTGGACTGCATTAGAGTCAGTACTTCATCTGGACACTCGATAGTAATAGGACTGCTTCTACATTAGTGGCAATGTATGTAAGCATACATAAAAGCACATACGTAATGCCTGTGTTTGTATGGTTATCCAATTTTTTTACATGGGCTTTAAAAACATTTTTCAGACTGATAGGACAAAGAGAAAACTCACAGCATTTCATAAAATTCCATTCTGTTGAACTGCTCTTACACCATCAGAGAAGCTCCCCAGGTGGTGGACTAAGTGGCAAGTTTCTAGACTTTCACATCACTAGTCCAAAAACTCCCCATTTGGCAATGGAGCAGAGACATCTGCTGAAATTGAGAAATTCTTATTAGCTGAGTTCAGATAGAGAAGCCTGCAGCTAATCAATGACACCATTACCACCATCATCACCCAGAGCTGCAAGTGCAGCCCAGATGAATCCAGAGGCAGGGTTTCAAAGAACTCATGATAACAGAGCTAAACACTGAGAACAAAAAAGATTAGAGACTTCAAGGATCATGGGTCAAAGATTAAGCAGAGGTCAATCTAGCCATAAATAAAGAAATGGATAAATTCTCCCTGCAGTGAGGCTTAGTAATGAAAAACAGAAAAACTCTGTATTACCCAAATTAAAAGTACATGAAGCTCATTACCTCTTTTTACCCTCAACTACTCCATTGAAATGGACCAAAACAAAATTCCTGCTTTTGGGAATGTTGTCTCTGGACCATGTCATCACACTTGTTGAAAGGGACAACAATGCACAGCTGTATCAGAAATCTCCAACAACTTGAACAGGTGAAAACTTCTAGCACATGTAGTCCTTTCTGCTGTGTAGAGCACAGGTATAAGCACAGTGGTAGAGCTGTTCTTACATGCACACACATATCAGCACCAAGCAGGTGAGACCCACCAGAGATTTCAAATCTGCTGTCATCATCTTTTTTGCCAGAAGTTGTACGTAAAGAGATGGTTTAAATAGTTGAGATAGAATCAAGCACAGAATAGTTCAGAAATGTTTTTCAATTGTAATTAAGAACCTAATTCTTTTTTTAAATCTTATCTGGCCAACTCTGAAGAGAGCTCTTTCCATGAAATTAAGTCATTCCCTTGTTACAGGAAAATAACACAATACAGAACTCTGCTGGTGCCTGAGAGTTAAAAGATGAAAAATTATCTTGAAAAAAATCAGCAGTGAATATGCAGAAGAATAAAAATGGTACTTATGCTGACTTGCAATTCCACAACTGACTGCATGAGTAATAGGGCAAGGGCACACCATAACACCATAAAACATTGGTTTTTGTTTACTTCAGGCTGTCACAACAACCTAGTGTAAACTGACAGTGAGATCAGAATCAGGCCAAATTTTTTTGTACAATCTCTGAATTGATCCACTTGTGTTTAAGCCATTACTTACTTACATTGCCTTGTAAAACTCATCACTGCCACTAAGTATGGCTCATAACTCCTAAGAATACAGATATTTATTGTCTCTAGACCCAGCACATTGCACATTCTGACAAGAATTAAAGTGCTTTCTTTGTGTCCTTGAAATGAGATTGAAAATGTGGTTTTCAATACATTTTTTAGGGCAGGGAGAAGCAAGACAGCAAAGCCAATAGGATCCACTCAGCTGGCAGAGTCCACAGCTGAAGCACTACACCTTCTTTCCCTGGTACCTTAGATCTCTCATGGGACACTTGGCAATTCCCTGCTTTCCAATGAGTGTCTGAGGATCCTCAAAAGCCCTTGAAGCTCCACAATATTTGCTGGAAACTCAGACTTCTCAGAGCACATTTTTGCCGCAGAGCAGGACATGGTGCTGGAATTAGACCTTTACCATGGTTAACCCACAAGAGTGCTGCACTAGCCCAGTGTGTCTATGTGGCTTCCAGAGGTTCCTATATTTCTGACCAGGGCTGTCCCATGCCAAGGGGAACTTTTTTACCAGCCGGCACAGAGCTCCATGGGTCACTCCATGGCCGCACTGCTCTTTGCTCCTTGCCCAGGCCCTGCCTCACATTCAGAGCACCTCATTTAAAAAAAAATTAAATCTGCCTAAATCATTTTTGCTAGCTTGTAATGACACACATGCATGATTACGTGCCTGGCAAATTTTCACTGGATACACACAGAGGGAGTGAAATGTGTAAGTGCTTTTTCCTACTGTGCGTATGATGAGGTATTACAACACGAGGATGCTCAGTTGAAAGCAAGGCTCTGGTTCAAAGGAAATGCAGGTGGTTTCGATTGTTTCCATAGACCAGAGTGCCTGCTTAATAAGAACAAGCAAGTACATGCAGAATTCAGAGGATCAACAAACTGTTCTCATTAGAGGCTTTCCACCACAATGTGCCTACAGACACATGCACACAAAATTAAATAAATGTCACAACATAAAAATGTGGGCGATCAGCTATTGTATTTCAGTTCGCTCAGGGATAGTTGACCAAGCAGTGCACTTTTTAGTGATGTAATATAAGAAAACTACCTCCTAATTGGCAATGGTAAGTAAGTAATATGATAAGAAAGTATAATTTATAGTGTAGATGCAATTAAGAGTGTATGTGTTCTGTTTACCAGGCCACCAGAGAGGCTGATTAGTTTGGTCAGCCATTTTTCCATAGATTTTAATATAGCTGGTTAAGTAGTAAAGTATTCTTATTTTTCCACAGCTGCCACCTGCCTGGAGTACCATAGACACTTCTTAACTGGCACCTATTTTTGCTGGAAATAAATGTACTGAATACAAGGTGGTCCTAATTATAGGAAACTGGAAGAAATATATTGTTTGGGAGCTGTATTCTGTTTAACATCTGTGCCAAAGACCTGGAGCGAGTGATGGAGTGCACCTTCACCAAGCCTGCAGATGACCTGAAATTGGGGGGAACAGTTGAGAGGCTTGAGGGAAAGGCTGCTATTTAAATGGACAGAAATGGGCTGGTGAAATGGGCCAACAGGAACTTTACTAAATTCAAGGAGGGCATATGCAGTGTCCCACACCACAGAGGTAGAAGCCTCTTGAAACTGTATGGGCTAGGGGCTGTCTGGGAGGCGGATGTGCTGAAAGGAGGCTATCCAATACAATTCATCCAAAGTTTCCGCTTAATTCATAGTTCATAGACCTCTGGTATTCTCCTTGCCTTTCTTTCCACTTTATCTGGTTAGTCTGTCATGAAGTGTGGCATTGGACTACCAGTATTGAATAGTGAGAAAAGATTATTTCACTTGTCTGGTAGTCTATACATCTGTTCATACTTTCCAGTATGACACTTGACTTTTCTAATGCAGTGTTTGTCTCTGACCATGGCTAAATAGCAACACACCACAGACAAAGACAGCAGAAACATGCCGGAGTCAAGTCTGAAATTAGCTTTCTGGTATATTTGGATTTGGTCTAGTATCTTATAGCCAGGATGAGGTTAGATAACATGGGATGGGCACAACTCCAACTTCTCTCCTTTCCTTTTCTTTCCCTGGTCATTCCTCTCCCCACTCTTACTCCTAGCTGTGGAGTCCCACTTGTCCCACAGTCTTTGCTGTCTCACTTTAACTGTCCAGTAAGCCAGTTCAACTCAGAAATCCAGGAGATGTTATTTGCCCTATTTATTATGCTAGCTTTCTCCTGTCTTAACAAGTCCATCTGGCCTCCCATGGAGCCTGAAGCAGAGTAAAAGATGAGTAGGAACATGAAGGGAAGAGAGACATAAAAGAAATAGGACAGCTTTGTCTTAACCCCTATGGCATCCAGCTCATGTCCCCTGTCAATGTTTTTGGACTGGAGGGCTTCCAGTGAATGCTCATTAAACCTCACAACACCCCTGTAGAGAAAGTCTTGTCATCTTTGATGGCTGAATAAAGAAAAGTCCAGAAAGAAATGGCCTTCCTCAAGGATATAAAACAAGGCAGGAGGAAAGCCAGAAACAGGACTAAGGTAAAAGCCTCTTGCTCAAGCTCCTTATTTTCCCCTTTATCCCCATGGCACAATCCTCACACCAGTGCTGCTTTGTAAGTTTGCAACAGCTGAAAGTTTGCGTGTTTAGAATATTACTACTACAAATAATGTCCCTACAAAAAGATTTGCCAATAACACAGATTTTGTCAAAGCAGGAGGGGTGAAGAGACATATCTCATAAAAGAGGTAAGTATTTAAAACCTAGAAGATGCAAAGCTTTACAGTCTCCATAACAGAATTCCCAAGTGATGGCCATACATAGCAGCTTTCAACACAGAGCAAGCTAAGTAAAATGGGATGAGAAACTAAAGTACTTTAGGTAGATCTGTCCAATGTTCACACACTGAGTTAACAGCTACCTAAGACTAGTCATCAGTCCCCCCTGGATGATTTCTGCCTTTTATATAATACTTGTTTGATGTAAAGTACACAAAAATTCCCACTAGCCCAGACAAAAATCCATGGCTCCACCCTCCATTCTGATCACCTCAGGGCACAAAACCATGCTATCACAATGGTCTAGTGAAATCTGGTCATATTTACACAGCTTCAGGACAAGATGAAGGAATTGTGACCATCTTGGCCTGTTCAGTAAGATACCCTTATAAGCAGTGTGATAGGGGGAGACTGAAAGAGCTAAAAATTAATTTGTTATATGAATGTTATCCCTATTATGTCATGGGAAAAAAATGAAAGAAGAACACAAACATGAAAGCATGGGAGGAGAGTTTTCCGGTTGTTGCATTAAAGGTGGTAGCTTGAATTAGCATTTTGTGAGCAACACAATCTTCCCAAAGAGCTAAACGGAAGTGTCTACTCTGAGGATCCTGTTCAGGTGCAGGCACAAGCATAGTGCTAAGCTGCACTGTCCTCTTGAGTCTTCAAAAGTTGTGAACACCAGCAGAGAAACACTTCAGACTGCCAGGGAAAATGGAAATCCAAAAAGTTGGATGGAGCCCTATCTAAGTGTCAGGATGATTTAGTCACCCGGATACTTTCAAGTCTCATATTTCAAAACAAGATTAAGCAGGGACTGCACCCTGGGTGACCCTTTCTTTATACTTTTCCCCCAAAGAACAAGTAGTCCTTGGTTGCAAATTTTCCAGGCTGAGTCTCTGACCAGAGATTACCCCAACTCCGTTACAGCTCACAGAGCCAGGTCTTCCTTCTTGGAAAGAAAACTGCAGGAGAGGAGCTGCTGTGCAACACTGCCTCATCGTAACACAAATCCGGTGTGCTGCCTGGCTACATACCCAGCCTTGAAGCATCAAAGTCCTCTCAAGTTCATTAGTTCTCCAGATTAAGCCTTGATCTTAATTTAAACATCCTTTTATCCTTTGTGATCTCATTTTGTGAATTAAACTTTCATCTTCTTGCATGTAATCATTATTTTCATATCAGGGATGCTTATTCTTGATTAAAAAAAAAGATATGAGAAACTTTGCAAGTACATTTACTGTAGAGAATACTGTAAGTGCAAAATTAGATATCCAACTAAAGCCTGGTCCTGCAAGAACTCCACATATAAAAATCACGTTTCATTCAGGCTGTGTTTCACATGCTCACTGTCAATGCACCCAGAGGTCTCTCTTGGCAAGGCAGAAGCATTTTTAATTGTCATGGTAGGTGATCCTAACAGGTACAGAAATCGATAATGTAAAACTGTATGTAGGTAAAATCGTATGCAGTAACAGTGCCACTGACAATCATCCAAATATACAGGGTTTATACAGGTTTATAAGAAACATCAGCACAATACACCTGGTTTTGTACAAAGAGATAATTTTGACAAAAACAACAAAGGGACAGCAAGGCCTTGGGTGCACACCCTTCCTGCATATATCTTTAGGGAGGCTGCTAAGATGGCTGTACTGGAAACTTTTTGAGCCTGATCCTATGAAGCAGATTCCAAGTCCTGCAGTTTTAGAGAGCAGCAAAGGTTGTCAGAAACTTGAAGGACTCACATTACCCTCCATGACTGGTATCTGAAAACACACACAGTTTTCAAGGTAAGGCTCCCCCAGTGCAGAGCAGAATGGGACAATCCCTGCCCTTGCCCTGCTGGCCATGCTGTGGCTGGTGCCTCCCAGGACATGGAAGACCCTCCTGGCTGCCAGGGCACTGCTAGCTCATATTCCGTTTGCCATCAACCAGGACCCCCAGGTCCCTTTCCACAGTGCTGCTCTCCAGCCTCTCATTCCCCACTCTGTACATACAATCAGGGTTGCCCCATCCCAGGTGTGGAATCCAGCACTTGCCCTTATTAAATTTCATACAGTTAGTGAATGCATCTCTAATTAATTCATCCAGATCTCTCTGCAGGACCTCTGTGCCCTCAAGGGAGTTGACAGCTCCTCCCAATTTAGTGCCCCTGGCAAATTTGTTCAGTATCTCTTCTAGTCCTGCATCCAAGTCATTAATGACAATGTTGAAGAGAACTGAGGCAAGAATGGAGGGCTGCAGAACCCCATTAGTGACAGGTCACTAGCCTGATGTCACGCCATTCACTATAACTCTTTTTGCCTAACCCATGAACCTGTTGTTCACCCATCACATGATGTGTTTATCCAGCTGTATGCTGGACATTTTGTGCAGAAGGATGCTGTGAGACACAGTATCAAAAGCTTTACAGAAGTCCAAAAAAGTCACATGTGCTGGCTTTCCTGGATCAGCCAGGTGTGTTACTCTGTCACTGACGGAAATCAGATTCCACAGGCAGGACTTTCCTCTCGTGAAGCCATGATGGCTGTGACTGATGACTGCATTGTCCTCCGGGTGCTTTTCAGTATTTCCCAGAATAATCTTTTCTATGATTCTACTGGACACTAAAGTGACACTAACAAACCTGTGCTTGCTGGGGTCTTCCTTTTTGCCCTTCTTGAAAAGGAGACAACATTCACCAGCTTACAGTCAGCTGGGACCTCTGCCCATCAGACCCCATAGATTTGTAGGGATCCAGCTGGGTATGTCACACGAGTTTGATTTGTTTGATTTTTTCAAGAATAAAGGAGGACTCATGTAAATCTGTTTTTCTTACCCAGACACTGTAGAGGTGGCTGAAGCAAGAGCAGATTATAGAACTCAGCTCAGCCTGGGCAGGAAAGGTGTGAGGAAAGGTCTGGGGGGTTTCTCCCAGCTATGTCATATTTTGGTGAGGTCTTCTTCCTACACCAGGGATTTCACACTGAACTGCTACCACCCTGTATGAAACCCCCCACTCAGACTCACTGGCTGTAGCTCAAGTTAAGCTGCCAGAGCCTTGGCCTAAGCCCCTTGCTGTGCAGTCAAACCCATCACTCCTGAGGTACTAATCTCACATTTATAAGAAGTAAATCTACACTTAAAAAAAAAAATAATTTTTTTTCCAGTCTTAAAATTCTGCTTTTAGTAACCAAGCTAAATATGACATAAATATCCTAGACAAATGTGTGTCTCTGGAAATACTGAAACCCTGGCCCCATGACACGGCTGCTGGGATTCCTGCCATTTACTGAAAAGTTAAGCTGGGAAACACTTTGTCCAATTACTAAAAACAATGAAGATATAAAGAAATTATAACCTAAAAACAGAGGTGTTGAAAGAAAGAACACAGACCCACACAATAAACAATATTGATTTGATTAAGGCAGCAGAGTAAAACATTCACAAGCTTGGATGCCCCTGGTGTATGTGTGAGCATAGTGGGGGCAGGTGGGTGTGCATGTGTAAGCACACGTGCTCCTTTTGGGTCTGGTTTCTGCCCACATCCTAACTGAGGTGTCACAGACGTGAGGGACGTAAAGATCAGCTCCTCTGCTCTAAAGCTGATGCAGAGAGCAGTACTGGCATGGACTCTTGCAAGCAGTCATGGTCTAGACCCCATCCCTGGAAACCAGCCCTGGTTTTGCATGGGAAGAGGGACACTGACATGGGCTTTTGTGCTCTGAACTTCTGAACCCTGCAGGAGACCCCAACGACCAAACCGCACTTTGGTTGTTTGTGAAGAGAGTAATTTATTGAGCTCCATCCTGGAAGAAACCACAAGACGTTCTGAGTGGCTAAATTCAGTACCTAAAAATATTCCTCCAGAACTGGATGAAATGAGAAAGACTTCAAGATTTAGACAGACGTGTGTTTCCAAGAGCAGTCCAGCTCAGAAAGTAATATTTTAGTGCTTTTGGTAACTGGAACAAAGATGTGTTCAGCCCCCATTGCATAACAGCAAAATGACCACAGAACAATTTCTGGTTGTCCTTGTCAGGTGATAAGCAAGAGCAATAACATGTTTGGGAGTTCTCATTTCTCTAACAGGAACCTGCAGGCCACTTGTGAATGATTTGTGCTGGAAAGGTGAATAAATAAACACCATCCATCAGCTGAACCTGAAGTGTTCTGCAGAGAGCAAGTAAGAGGAAAGACAAAGAGGGGAACTTTATGTGTTTATCTTGAAAATTATGTGACCACAGACAAAAGCCTATGATTCTTTTCTTTCGCCCCTTGGTTTCTGAGCCTCTCAGGCTCACCTGCACTGTATTCTGAAGTTTTTCTTTCACACACGTGGAGTTTAGAAACTATCTTTAAAACAAGATGCATGAAATTTAAGTTATCATATACGCTAATATTGCGATGGGAGATCTAAACAAATCACCAAGTGTCCTGGCATTCAAAATATGGTGAGTTAGTAAGAGTCCCTGTGAAAGCAGCCATCTAATATCAGGGTAGAAGGAAACTATAATGAGAACCATCTTATTTAAATATTGCCAGAAAAGCCAAACAACTATTCTCAACAGCAGATATTTTAGGGACCTTTCCACTATACTCTAGATTTTTTGGCTGGTCACTTTCTAGATGATTCAATTCCTGTTCCTTTGGAAGTATGCTGAAAACCACAGAAATAGCTGTTAATCTTTGGGAATGTTGAAGTCTAAAGCATGTCAAAGCTCCCAAATGCATTTCAAGAAGTCTGAGCATTTCCCCATAGGAGTTCAGTGACTTTTGTTTCTAGGACAGAGTAGTTATAGACACCACTCAAAACAGACTAGAAAAGCGGACACAAAATTACAGTGTAGTTCAACAGTGAGCTGAATTACTTGCGGAGAGGGCTTTTGTCACTTCTGAATCTGTAGCTAAGGTCCAGCTAATTGCTAATGATTAGCTGTGAGGAAGAGCATCCATGCACACAAAGCAGCCAGTTCTGGTTTGTGTTCAAGGCCCTGAACAGAGCTGTGACTGTTTACACTGTTTCAGTGTTTCCCCACTACAGTGTAGAGAAACTATAGAGAGGAGACTGGAAAAGAGGATCAAGAGCCTGGGTTTTCCACAAGCAAAAAGTCTACATGTCACACTTCCGTATGCCAGAAATATGTGTGCAAGTGTGATACTACAAAACAAATGCCAATCATTTTGTCCTGTCCAACAGAAACACTGTCTCAATGAGACTGGGGGAATTAAGAGTTTACTGCACCTTTTTGTACTGCAGAAGAAATAGAACCCCAACAAAGCTGGTTTGCTGGGGGCTTATGGGGGTTTTTGTACTGTCCAGATCTGAATCACTCATTATTTTTTTTTCCAAGGGACTATATTGTCAGATAAGCAAATACTCAGGAACTGCAAGGAGACAGGCTTTCAGAAATGGGCTTTCTTGTTTAGCTAGTTAATGAAATTTCCAGATAGCTGCACATTTAAATATCTGGCTACTTTACTTGGGTGACACTTTCCTAAGCTTTGAAATTTTTTTTCCTGACAGGGACACTTTTGTCCCTTACACTTCAGAAAAACTGTGCTGAGTTGCTCACTCAAGGAAAATGTTGATTACATTGCTTACTGTTTCAGAAAAACACCTGCTACTGTTTTTGTCATTTTCTGTTTACTTGACTACAGTATCACAAACAGGAAAAGATATTAAAGTCCTTCAAATTTAGTGAGACAAAGCAGAAATATAAAGCAAGAGGTAAGAGGAGTTACATAGCTGAATATTCTGCATAGGACATAATCGTATCTGACTGTGTTGCATCCTGTAACAATGGTGTTTGATGCCATGAAGTTTGCAAGTGTTACCAAAACACAAACATGATGATAATGATTCACTAATGTATTAATTGCTTGTACACTTGCTTGCTTTTGTGCATCAGCAGCTCAGTGCAGCTTTTCGTGCCATGTCATTATAACTTTTACTTTACACATCTCCATGTACTAACCTCTCTTTTTGTGACTGACATTTTCTTTCCTTCAGAAGGCTCATGAATATGGCCTGTCACTCATTTCATCCATATCTTTACTGTATTGATAGTCACATCCCATTTTAGTGATTTTCTGCATTTCCTGTGTCCAGTTACTCTTTCATCTGCATTCTTATCTCCGAGGCTCCATTGAAGGTTCTATTCCCTTTGCACACCTTCACTGTTCTGTTGCTTTTCTTCATTTCCCTCAGATGTCACTTTTTATGACTTGCTTAGTTGTGCAGGAGTATATTCCTGTAACTCCTAATCACACTACACTTCCAAAGACTCTTTTTTTTTGTCCAGGAGAGATTGCACTATGCATCTGATTTTAAACTAGCAACGGAAAATCTGGCTGGCAGGCATACATGACCCTCTTTTAACAAAACAAAGTTCCTCAGGTTCAACACAAACACATGCCCAAAGCAAGCATTGTTAAAAAGCAAGAAGAATTTTAAAGAGAGGGGGGAAATTAAGGCAGCCAAGGAAAACACGACTTCTTAATTTTGCTGCAAATTATTCTCCAACACTCCCCTCTCCCAAACCACCTTGATCAAACAATCGGTACGCAACTTGCACTGTGCTGGGTCAGTTGTAGCAAACATCCAGCTGTGCCTGGCATGCAGGTGTTTGGGTTATGTGCTGCCAGCTACAGGTGGACTGATTTATGTTGCGGTTGGTTTTTTGTTGGGAAAGGGGCCATACAGGAAGGAAGGTAAGGGAAAATGACTGGGCTAGGCATGTTCTGCATGCAAACCTCATGGTCCGCTGGCATTGCAAGCCTCCCTAACAGAGCCGGTGCTGTATTCAGAGCCCCTTTCACATTTCCCTACACACCCATGAGTACTGAACAATCTGACACTTTTCCACAGCTTGGAAGTTACCTCTGAAGTGCAGTTCCCTGTGGATGGGATTAGGTGGACAGGTGAACTTGTGCTTGCTACCACAAATCCTTTTGAAATACGACCTCACTTCTGCAGCCCCTCTCAAACACTTACCAGTTCAGGAAGAGCAGGTCAGGTCACCACAGCAGGGGCTCCACACAGCATACAACTCAGGAAATGGCTATTGTCCCAAATCACATTCTGCTGCCTGGATTTTTCCTGTAGCTTTAGTTTAAATAACAGCAGATAATGCCTCCTGAGTTCCCTTCTGCCTCATCCTAGCTCACCAATGTGTTAGGAACTGACTGTATCTGAGGGTTTCTAGCTGTTAGTGTTGGTGTTAGGGCTCCATGTTGTTACTGACTTTAGCAGTCTCAACCTGAAATGTTTGTTTGGTTGAATAAAGTTAATGAAGCCTTTCTGGTACAGCTGTTACTCTGAGTTAAGAAAACATCTCTGCTGTGCTCCATTAGCATCTCCTCTGAACATTACTGTAACAACAACCCCAAGGATTCGCATTCTGTTTCTTCAGAAATAAAGGTGCTAATGTATTTAGCAAGTAACAGTTAGCAAAAGGGCTTAATTCAGGATTCTCTAAGACATGATCTCTGCATTTACACGAAGAAGGGCAATATATCTATGATATTTGACATAGGAAATGTACAAATGTCTCTCCAGCTGTGGTTCTGTTTCCAAAAACAACTGTGACAATTTTGAGCTGTTGTTCTTAGGGTGATAGAATCGGGTAATAGAATTATATACATTGACATCCTCATTATCTGTGTCTGATTCAATGTGTTTCCTGGAACAGAATAAATATTGTAGAAACTTCTTGTTCTTTACAGGTATGGAGTGGTACTCTCCAAACAAATGCCATTATCTCCCCCTTTATGCTGGGGCAAGTTCCACACGTCTTCATCTTCTCTTTTCCCTTTCACTTCCATTTTGCCATTCACTGCCCCTTCTACTTTATTCCCATGCAGGAAGGGAGGATGTCAGCAGCCCACCTTCACACCTTGTGTCCTTGCAGAAGGGGCAACCTCATGTAGACAACTGTGCTTAGCTATTTAGTGAACAAAAGCCAAAGTAGTAAAGCCAAGATATGGGCACAGTTCTCGAGATTAAATCTGCTGTTTGCATGCTGCATTGCCAGCACATTTACGTCAATTAATGCTTTTCTGCAGTCAGGTGTTTTTCATTAGCAAGAAAAAAGAGATTCCAGGTGAAGATTTTATAAATGAGTTGACAAATGCCAACATTTTTTATTCAAGTTATGATTAAAATGATTGTAACCTCCCAGGGAAAATGCTAGGAATGCCCTTGATGTGGTTAGGAGGGGGAAAATTTGGCTGAGGGTGCCAGAATTAACTCTTTGATTCTGCAGAAAAACTGGACAACAAGCCAGAAGGTAGTTTGTTCATACACATGCTAAGGATACAAGGCTTAGAACAGTTTACTCATACACAGGTTAATAACTGAACCACAGAGGTGCTGTTCTGATCCAGGTTATACTTTCAACTAAATGCTTAAGTTCAACCACTCTCTACAGCCTGAAGGCCAAATCCTGACCTTATGATGTAGATACTGATCCCTATTATCTGCAGGTTCTTCTCTTCATCTTTAACAGCATAGTAAGCAGCTCAACTGACAACGGGTCTGTATGGCTTCTGTCACCTTCCCCTTGGAATACACATGCCCACGTGCCTTTCCTTATGGTTACATTACACAAGGTTACAAAGAATAACCCTTCTTTTTTGAGCAGATAGTCCTATAGTTTATGACAGCCCTGAGGTCTTGTTTGTACTTACAGCTCTATTCAAAATCTATGTCTTGTGTTATATTATCTGTAACACTTGTGTACACTACTGAGAGTGAGTGTGTAGTTAAGATCAGCTGGTAACCAAGGTTGTTCCCTGAACTGGTTCCCAGGAGAAGCTCTGAATGTGTGAAATTATTTTCTGCCCCAACAGAGACACAATAATCATGAAATCACAGAATGTGCTGAGTTGGAAGGGACCCATCAGGATCATTCAGTCCAATTCCTGGCCTTGAACAGCACCATCCCAAAAGTTACCCCATGTGCCTGAGAGTATTTTCCAAACGTTTCTTGACCTCTGTCAGGCTTGGCTCTGTGGCGAATTCCCCGGGGAGCCTGTTCCAGTGCCCAACCACCCTCTGGGTAAAGAACCTTTTTCTAATATCCAATGTAAATCTCCCTTGACACAGAAACAATTCCCTTGGTTCCTGTCACTGGTCACATAATGGTAACATGAATCCCAGCTTGACTCCTTCATGTAATGAAGGAGTGCCACTGCTGTCTAGGAAAGTGCAATACCTCATCTGGCTGTTGTTTGACAACTTCAGTGAGCTAAAGAAACAGCAGACAAGAATTTGTATGTGGGTTGCCACCAAATCAGAGCAGGATTCCTTCCCTAATCCAGAGAACCTCCTTCATTTTATCTTCTTTATTTCTATGCTTTTGCAGAATGTTTTACTGTGACCCCTAGGGGTGAGGGAGTCGGTATTTGGCTGACTAAACCTTCTTACACTGGGATTGTGTCATCAGTAATGCTTATGTTTTGAGTGCAAGATTCTTAGGCCAAGGAGTCTCATAAAGGCCAAGAGCTGCTGTTTGCATCCAGGTTTCAGAGATGTAGGGTCCTGCACCATTGCAATCAAGTAGCAAACACCAGGTCCCACATCTGTCGTGCCACTGGCCAGTGCTGGCATCTGTCACACTGCATGTCCCTAAAAAAAACCTTATCTGAGATGCCAGTGCTGCAGCAAAGCACATTTCCATTAGAAATTGAGAGATGGAATCTATTCTACAAGTACTACAACCCAGCAGTACTATCAGCCCAGACACCTGCTTATGTGTACTTTCCCAATCTTTCTATTAATAAACTAAGCTATGAAACAGCAGATTACTTTCCATAGACGAACACCTCGCCTGATAAAAGAGCATATTCTAAAAACAGAGTGACATTAATGTTTAAAAAAAACCCCAAAACTCATCAACTGCATGTTGTTTTCAAACAATAGGGAAAAATTAGTAAATTATTTGTCAGGAGAATTGCAAAAGAATAAAATCACTATGGAAAGAATTTTTACTTTCAAAACTAGACAGATGCTCTGTTGTGGTTTTAAAGGAGAAGGGAGGAAATGTTGGTTTGGCCCATTTTGATCTCTAAAGGCTTGTAAATCAGTGATAATAAGCTTTTCTAGTCTAGCCTGGGAGAGGCTGTCCTGGAGTGATTCACACTTCAAAGAGCTCAGGATAAACAGAACGCGACTCTCCAGTTTGTTCCTGTGGAGTAAGCAGGACAGTGCAAATTGGGGAAGACTGCTATTTAGGGTGGACCAAATCTTCCAACAGCCTCAAAGCCAGAACAATTAGTACAGCGGAGTTCAGCTGCTTTCATATTCCAGCCAAAATCACTCCCTTGTTAAACTCTGGGAACTAAATAAAGGATAAATAAACTAAAGAAAGGCAAAGAATGATTGTTCCCTGGGTTTTGTTACTGAGTAGTGTCACAGGATCTGTTTCCTCCAGGACCCTCCAGGATTCTGTCCTTTAGAAAAAGTCTGCATGTTTGGTTGAACTCTGCAGAAGGATACTGGTTCTGAGAAACAGAGGTGGTTTATGGTAAATGTACTTCATCTGAAAAAGGTAAACACTCCAAACCCTTTGTGTCTAGTGAAAGGCCATGAAGAAAATTGTCTCAAAGTCAGTCCCACAATAGTAGCAAGACAAAAGGCAGAGAAAGTCTGGGACTCATAATGTTGGCAGTGGAGAAGGGAGCATGGGCCAGCAAAATCAACTGCTTTGGCCAGTCCAAGCAACACTGCACCTCACAGGGTAGACCAGAAAAATCTAATTCTTATGTGTGCAGGACAGGTTTCCAGTATAACCTAATGACTACATTTATACCCATAAATAAGTATATAATACCAATGCCTTTCTCACAAAATCTCACTTATAATACAGTAGGAGGCTCAAGTCTGTCTCCAGTTGGGAAAAAAAATAGCCAACCAAAATTTCATTTGTATCAGTGCGACTGACAGTTAATAAAAAGCCCCAGAGATTTTCGATTGGTTTAGCTGAGAACAGAGAGCGAAATCTCAAAGACTTTGCAAAACTGGGTAGACAATGAGGAGTTTGAAAGGCAGCCATGAGGCATAAAGCAGGTCTGGGTTAAACAAAGTACATGGTATAGATTCTCCATCATGAAAGTACAGGGGTTTTAGCACCCCTGGAGTAGAAACATTATTCCAGGAACAGTAAAGCTGAGTGTACACCATAATCTGCAAAGTTTGCAGAGCTAGAGCTGAATTCCAGGCTGTAGAGGTTATTACTTCACCATCCCCATGTGGATCTGGACCTTGCCATATAGATCTCAACACCACACTGCGTGGCAGAGGCTCAATATGCCCTGGACTACACACCTGCTCACACCAGACCTTTGCATTAAATACCTGACCAGCTTACTCCAACCTTTTCTGTAGGATCTGGAAAAATTATTTAATCAAAAAATCAATTAACAGAAAACAGATGACATGGTAGTAACTGGGTGAAGACATTGAGGAAGAAATAGGTCATTAGCAATAAAAGGCTGTGATTTTGCATTCTGTTTGTTCTGCCTACAGCAAAAGGAGTACCCTGGAAAGAATGAAACTCTCTCTCTCCCCCATATTTATGTTAAGGTGTGCCTGGAGACTGCAGTCAGCATTGAAGCTGTGTTGTGCTAGACGTTCCACAAACACAGTGAGAGATAATCCCCCATCTGAAAATAATTTGAAAATTAACCAAAAATACAAAACAGAGAGAGGAGAAACAAAGACCCAGAGAAGGAAAGACTTGGCAGCAGTTAAACGAGTCAGTGGAAGAGATGGAGACAGAGACCTCTTGCCTTTCAAGTGAGTGCCCTCACCTCTAACTCATGCTCTAACTTGGAGCCAGGCAGTTTATATGTTACAAACCTATTGCTTATAACCCTGTGTGTACTGCTGCTCCCTGAAAGACTCTGTAAAATCACACTCCTTTCATGAAAGTTTAGAAGAAAGATCAAAAGACAAAAATAGATTGTGTGGAAGGCTGTTGATTCACATTTTGGAAAAAAATTCATATTCAGAGCATGAAAAGCTTTAAGGTAGCAAACAAAGCTGAATTTTAACCATTTTGTTATCCATGAGACTATATCTATATAAAAAGGACTTGCCTCTTGGCTTTAAATAAGCTCTATAGAATAAAAGAATGCAAAAACTGGTCCACATTTTTCATCTCTGCTTTTGATCACTAGAAGAACAAGGAGATTATTACAGAATTACAAGGCAATAACTCCTGACACAACTACTTCATGGCCATAGACTGAAAACATCTTGTGGAATTTGCTTGTAAGGGAGGTCATGAAGTCAAAGAAAAGTTGGTCTTTTAGGAAGGGCTGAATAACTTCATGAGTCATTACCACTAAGTCTTCATGTTATGCAAAGAAATTTATTTAAAATCTTATGTTTAGAGCACAAGATGATCTTTTACATGTCTCAGTTTTTGAATGAAAGACTGACTAAAGTATTAGAGAGAGAAGTTACTGTCTGATATCTGTATGTTTCTTCTAGTTTGGTTTGCTATTGCATGTTCCTGGTGTCTTTTTTGTCCATGGATTTGCCCTTTTTGGGAGAGGTTTTATCCTAATGCTGATGTCCCAACACAGAGGATGTAATTAGATAGTGGTTCAAACACACACTTTGCATTAAAAAAAGAAAATCCGAGATTTCTGTACTCTACAATTACCTCAAATCTACAATGTCATGGGACATGAACATTTAATATTTTCTAGCTCTGAAGACTCGGCCGCATTATATTCTACACCGTGTTATTGCTGACTATAACAGCAGGACATCCCTTAAAATTATGCCAAATTTAAATACCAGGTGTGAGGTGTTCCATTCTTACAATGTTCACTCAAAAATCAAAGAAAATTAAAACAGAGATTCCCATTTCTTATTACACTCTCAATGACAAAGTTGTACGCTGCCACCAAACCTACTGTAAACATTAAAATAATATTATTTTATTAGTTTAAAATACAGTTGGCTTCAAATAAACTCTGGAGACAATGAAAAATATTGTATTTCTAGACAGCTCACCTAGGTGTTCCACAGTGATGCTGGGAGCATGTGCTTCTTCCCACTGACAATCTAAGGAAAACTATCCCCACAAAACTTAAAGGGTCCTGAACCTCATGTTCTTTGTCTGTCTAAAGTCATTTAAAGTAAATTATGCAGATACCCATGGGTGTGTCTGCTGCTGCTTATTTTGCTTACACAATCAATATGACTCATTCTATTTTAAGGCGAATCTGTCCCATTAGGTCATTCAGTCTGCACCCTAAATAAGACAGGGAATTTTGCTCAGTTCTATAGTGAGTTCAATGAATGTTACTTGAAAAAATCTTGCATTTAAACTTCCCAGTCTGAAGTGCCTCAGGAACAGCCATTCCAACAACCATTGTGTCAACACAGATTTTTATCTACACATTCGCACTTCTTCCCAAACCATTTAAAAAAATTTTGGAAGTGACAGTGATCCTACACTCTCTGCAGAACTGTAGTAGAAGCATACTCATTCAGTAGTGATGAGTGAAAAAATATAAAGATATGGAGAAATCAAGTCTCCAGTTCACACAGAACACCACAGTTCAATCATCACCACCATTTTAAAAGCTAGGACTTTATTTCTAAGACATGAGTTCTTAAAAGGGCTCAGCACACGCTGTAATGAAGTTGTGTAGCTCTACTTTGTTTCACTCAAGAGAGTTCACATTGTGTAAGATGAATATCACTCATTTCATTGAGTCATTTCCCCATGGATCTCAAGGGAAAAGTAGACTTCAATACCTTGATGTGACTGTCTTGGAGTCTGGGTCATGATAGGGATAATCAAGATTACAGTATCTTTCCTATCACAACCTCTTTCCCTCAGGAAGCCTCAAGTTTTCAAAAACTACGCAGGCTTGAACTCCAGCTGGGGATGTGCTGTAGCATGGATCACACCACAAAGCTTACTCCAGTTTCAGGGATGTGAGCCCAGTGAGTAATTTCAGACAAACTACAGCAGCCTAAACAAGAACAAAGGGCTGGTGTACGTAAATAATAACTGCATCCTCTTGGACTGAAGACACTAAGAGATGTTAAAGAAAACATACACTTTCTGAGGTTTTCCACCTTAAATAGAAAGGTTAAAATATCACAGTCTGGAAAAACAGAGTCATCCTGCCACAGGACAGAAGAAAAACAGTCTTTCAGCTGACCAGAACTCAGAGATCTCTCCTGTCCTTGCAGCAATTTGGACATGAAGCCACAGCCAAATCCTTGCTCATGCCTGGCATTTGGGTTAGCCATTGCTGAGTGATGCTGAATTCTGACTACTAATTTTTGTTTCCCCCAGATTTAGGTCTGCCAGCCTGCTCAGTTCTTTGCACGGTCCCAGCTCTCTCCCTCCCTGGGCAGAGCAGACACCATTGTTGTTGTTGTTACCTGGGGCCGTAGATAGGAGTATGAATTTAGGCAGTCTGTCTTGGGTGAAGCAGAAATCACACTATCTGTTTCCATTTCAAAGGGTCTGGTGTTTGATTTTTTCCCATCACTCAGTTTTCCCATCTTTTTTAGGGTTCCATTTTCTCCACCTGGCTTTTGCTTAAGAAAACAGATTATGCTAAGTTTTGCTAAGTTTGACCACAAACAGTTAAGCCATTTCTGAGAATGTTGACAGAAAAGCATGAGTATAAATTTGCTCTTTTTTTTTTTTTTT